>RXPK01002043.1:0-123118 GCA_004143645.1 Protaetia brevitarsis
GTCAAAACTTCGCTTCGCACATAACCTCGAAATAGCACTTTTCGAACACTGATTTTAGTACTTTGTTTTCATTTGCTCAAAAAATGAATAGTCATTTTACACTCAGGAACACATGCTATTTCCGTTAGTATGCATAGAAATCGCCAAATCAGTGGTCCTCTTACGGAAGTATAGCCAAAACAAATTATACTAATAGAAGTTATAAATTTCAATTAACTGTTTCTTTTCTCATTGAATATTACTTCTGGGTAACACTTAAGGTGTCATTTTCATTGCGGACATCTTTTAATTTGACATCTATTTGTATTAATTTCACTAACTATTGGGTACGTCAATGCTTCAAAAAAAAAAGTCTCTCAATGGCAAAGGTTTTGGTATTTTGATAGAGTTAACCACAGCATTTAATTATAAAAGAAAATACCATCGTTGCCACAAAAAATAACTGCTATATGTTACGAAGACACTTCGATACATGGGGAATTATTTCGATGTTTTCTTTATTCCATGACCAAACAAAATAGAATAGTTATAACTGCTAGCAGTGGTAAGTACGACTTCCCTGTAGTAATTTACGGGAAGCAGCATTGATTATCTCGTAAAAAAGGGGGTATTTAACCCTCATATCGCCGAAAACCGACAGACTTTATTCATTCAAATGAGATATCGTTTATTTAGCCATTTATCTATGCATGCGCGTGGCTTTGACGTTTCCAAATTGACTTTCGACGGCCTCTGATTTACATTTGCGGCGTAAATAATCAGACAGCAAGGGTGGTGGTGTTATATATACAGGGTGTCAATGTAGATTTATTACATTTTCTACTATTTTAATCTTTAAATATACATGTACGTATGTGGAATATTCCATATGTGGATAATAAAGTATTTTTAACAGTAAATACCCACTTGGCAAAATAACATGACTATAACGTCGTCTAAATGTTATCTTGTAACGCGAAATGTTACAAAAATATATACAATGTACCACATGCAGTAACATTTCTACGACTGTTTAATGTCCGCCTAAGCGATGTTACAAAACAATATTTCCCAGTAATGTTAATACGAGGTCTTCGAGTAACATTACTTTAACATGACGATTAATGTTGAAGTATAGCTCTTCCGTAACATTTCTCATATGTTAAAGGGAAATATTAATACAGTGTGGCAATTAAATGTTTCTATAAATATATCTACACTAATGTTTCTATTAGGATCTTTTATTTACTCCAAAAGTTCTTGCTGCATTGTACAAGAGACATGCTGTTGAGGTTTATCAAGAGGTTATATTAATTAATATAAAACGGAATCTCAATCAGTCTTATTGAAATTCAATGTTAATATTATAATTTCATGTTACCCTCGATAGATCGGGCCCCTCTGTTTATACGAATTTATCTTCACTTACTAAAATTACAATATTAACAATAAACATTAATGCCAGAAAAATATAATGGATAAGACATTTTTATAATATAACATTATAAGTCTTTTTTTGTAGTTATTTTTGCAGATGCATTAAAATGGTCAATTATGTATCTATGTAAAAACTAAATAGTAATACTATGAATAATATTATTAAGTAAACGAAATACATTAATAAATACTTTAAAAAGTAAAATGCTGCTTACAGAAGACAATAAAGGCATTTATTGATTAAAAAAGAAGTACATTAAATTCCATTTTAATAAACTTCAGTATTGGAAACAGATTATGGGGCACAAATGACATGAATAGAATCTAAACAAAAACTCAAACACATAAGAAAAACGCCCCGAATGCATTTTATTCCTTTGAACATTTTGCTGTTTTTCCATCAAATCTTTGTTTTGCATAACGAAACCATTCCATGACAGTTATTTCGTATTCTGTATCTGTGAGTACAATATTTCTTCTAATTCTCTCTGAAATTAAAAAAAAAAGACACCGTCAAAAAATAGAGATCAGAAAATCTGGTTATAATTATTGTAAAATTTGTATTTGATCAAGAATTACTATCAATTCTAAGAATGACATTACGTGACATTGCTCATCCTTATAGCACAACAGGTAGGTTTTACTGTAACATATATAGGTTATTATATACATAATACATATCTGTGTTTAAAGATCTTCGATGAATTTGAAAGAATCGACATACCTACTTTAGCATTATAAATAAAACTTACCTGATAATGTTGATTCATTATTGACGGGAATTTTTTCTCATCAAAATAATTGCGACGCAGGATCCCAAGATGGTCCTATCCACGCCCTGTCCAGTCACGATTACCGTATATTGTGAAAGAGGGGGTTCACAGGTTCACGCCAACTCGTGTATGCGCGGTACGAAAAAACTTGTGATGGCAAGCGATACTAACTTTTACAAGTGCGCAGTGCGCAACCACAACCCCACTAACATGATTATTAAAGGCTACAAAAAATGTTAAAAAATTTCATCACCATTATTTACTTTATAGAGAAAATTTGCTCCATTAGTTTTGTGTTTTCAAAATTCTAAATTTGCAGAAACATAATATATACGTACCTATCTTATACTTTATAAAATGTAAATTTTGTAAATAATGGCAATGTTACAACTAAATATTACCTCAACATTTCTGAATAACAAAGTCTTTGTTTTTGCAACATTGTTTTAAAATATTTTTTCCTGATTACATTGAAATGTTACTGATGTAATGGCCTGCAATATTTCTATCATTATTTAATGTTGCTGCAAAATGTTTTTGTTTAACATCGCTGTCTAGTAAATAATGTAATATTACTGTGATATGTGCAACATTACTTGCCAAGTGGGTAGGAAATACACCTTGCTATCCAAAATGTAAATGCGATAATACTATCCAATTAATTTAAATTTGATGTACTTATGCGCATGAGCTATATTGAGGTTGTTGCGCAGTTATTTCTATAAGTTCACATTTTGCTACATATGCTTTATAACAAATATTTTAAGATTTATTAGCTACTATGGCTTATATGCTGTAATTATGTTCCTATCTCTACATTTTCATTAGGTGCATCTTCAAATTAAAGTAAGTTTATATATAGAAATTATAAAATATATATTAATTTTCTGAATAATGTTACTAAATTGACAAGAGTGTTGTATATATTAATAAAATTCAACATAACAAATCTCTTTTATGGTACAGCTTATTAAGTTAGCCATTTAATTCATTTGTCAATAAATTCTATTATTATTATTATTAGATATTATTATTATTATTATTATTATTATTATATGTCACTTCAACATAAAAATTTGTAACTCTAAGAATATTTCACTTAACAGTGAACTTTGTCTTACTGTATACATAACGGATTGATTTGAAAGGATGCGTGACTTCTATAAGAAAGAAATAGATTCAATTTAGCTCTATCGATTTTGAGATAAAAATAAAGAATGAAAATACTTTTTTTTATCGCTTCGGGATAAAATAAAGAAAGGAATTTCCTTCTCGCTAAATAAAGTAAACTCAAAACTCGACATAACTTGAATATCTTGAACGAATAGCACGAAATGTATAATTGAGATTCTTCGAATAAAATTTATAGGTTCTAAATACCAGTCGGGGTTCATTTAAATACTCCAATTAAATTTCAAGTTTTATATCTTGACGTTTTCAATATTCTGATGGCGGAATTACGCGGGAGTATTTCGAAATAACATAAAAGTTATTAAAAATAAAAAGAAAGATTGACCTGGTTCGATTCGAAACTCACTTAAAAAGAAATATTTCACGAACCGTATTGTATCCCTTGAAAAAAGCTTTTCGTGACATAACCTCTAACAGTTGTATTTCTCATTCGCTGCCATACCACCTCTAAGGTTATCGATACTCACAACTACATACGTATACGCAACCCTAATCTTTTATCCTCTCGTAGCGAAGGAATGTATAGTGGCTGGAATTCCCAATGCTATGTTATATACTTTCCCTTATACAAAGGGGTTGGACGCTAGCGCGGGTGGGCAGAAGAATGTAATGGCAGTCACGTATATGCGCGAATCAATTTTTGTAAATATTTTTCTTAAATATTCCAAATTCGAATGGTAATTTATATCGTGCAGTGTGCAGGACTCCGCGGTATGGCATCGGATTTCCATAATAATACCGATTTTCCGTGAAATGTCAGCGCGGTTTCTCGTTTCCGAACATTCAAATGGTAATAAATACTTTTGGGTCGGAGGTAAAGTAAAGTGTATACGAGCTAGGAGGAATGTGTTCGCTCGCATTGTGGAAAAATGGAAATTTTCTTTTTTCAGGGAAAGGTTCTGCCGTATTCTGCCGAATTATATGCTTTTAATATTCGGAGTGAAATGGGTTTGGTTTCGTGTTATTTTACTCAATGTTTATTTTTCTCATTTACTAAAATACCTAAAAGAACAGCTGCTGACTGACTTTATGTCAATCATTTCTAAACGCGCTTTGTGACCAGCGTTGCCCTAAATACTTCAAACATTTCACCACGATAATCATCGAGCTATTAAGCAAAAGAAAACGATAAAAACGTATTGTATTGACGGTGATACAGTAACCTCCAGGTATAGTCACGATTTTGATTGAATATCATACACCGATATCGACAATAATTGTTCATTATAAAATGACAAA
Organism: Protaetia brevitarsis; assembly: GCA_004143645.1. Classification (NCBI taxonomy): domain Eukaryota; kingdom Metazoa; phylum Arthropoda; class Insecta; order Coleoptera; family Scarabaeidae; genus Protaetia; species Protaetia brevitarsis. The sequence goes on from RXPK01002043.1 coordinate 4,620, forward strand.
CTTGAAACGTTAAAATATCAACTGTCACCACTGCATCGATAGACGAAGGAAAAACGTGTAATATCTTGCGTAAGAACTTGCATTCCGTTTCGCCAATCTAATAAAATGTCATGGCATGAATGGGTATATATGGCACAATTTCGTTGTTTAATAAATCAATATTGTTATAGGAATTTATGTACGTCTGGCGTAATATAATTGTTACAATTTAAAGTATTTCTGATGCATAAAGAGAAATTACACATTATTATATTTTATACTCAACATACAGTGCAATTATATCACCTAACCTGATAATCAATTGCATCTTTAAAAGCGACAAAATTGTAGTAATGATTTGACATTTGTTGGATTAAATTAATTACAAATGAACTAACCAGTTCAGTGTTTCTGCTGATGATGATAGCTTTGCTATTAAAACGTACGTCCAGTTTAGTGCATTTTGTTTTGAGGAGTCTAGGAGAAGTTTGCAGTGGAATTCCATGCATATCTGTAAGATCATCTGCAACTTTAATGCTGGCAGAATTACATGTAACATCAGAAGCGCAGCAAGACTGCTTAGAATCCCACCATAAATTATGTAAAAGAATTAATTCATTTACATAATTTAACTATGTTCTACGAAATAATTTAATTCGTAATTAATTGAATCTATCAAATGTCAGTTAATTAGTTAATCCCAACGCTGATGCCGTTGCTATCAGTGCCACAAAAACTATTTCAGATATGCGCTCCTGGTGTGAAGGTAACCGACTTTTACTAAACTCTGGAAAAACAAAATTAATACAGTTTCGCGCTGGTGTTGATGCTGTTAGTATTCTTTACGTTCGATGTGATGGCAGGTCGATCGCTGAGAGCAGGTCAGCGTTGTTTTTAGGATTGGAGATTGACTGTCGTTTAAAATTTGAAGAGCATTGTTACACAATAGAAAAAAAAAAACTTTGTACGGCGTACTATGGCCTCAGAAACTTGAAGACTGCAGTCGGTGTGGGCGCCTTGCGTATGTTTTACTTTTCATATGCTGAATCGCGATTACGATATGCAATTGTTTTTTGGGGATGGGCGCCTTGGGCAAACAGATTGCTTATCTATCAAAAGCGCCTAATAAGATGCATGATGGGAGCATCGACTAGAGAATCATGTCGACCATTATTTAAACAATTAAAAATCATGCCTCTGGAGTCACTGTACTTATACGAGCTTGTACTCTTTTATAAACGTCACGAAAGCCAATTTGTTAAAAATAAAGATATTTATAATCTTATGACAACACGTTCAAGAAATCAACTAAGTGTATCAGCTCATAAAACATCACTATATGAACGTAGCCCATACTATAGGTGTGTAACTGGTTTTAATGCACTATCTGATGGTATAAGATCAGCCGGTTCTCTAAATGCATTTAAAAAAAATGTTAAAATCATTTATCTATGAGTATTGTTTTTATATTATTGAGGAATTTATAAACCGCAACAATTAGAACTATAGGTGCAGTTCGATTTCGATTTCATAGAGGTTACTTAATGTCCATTATTTCCTCCTTCTCCCTAGAATGTAGGGTAGCGTATGTGAATTGTGTTATTTACTGACAATGTCTATGTTGTTTACAACCTACGACAAATAAATTATTATTATTATTATTATTATAGTAAAATTCTACCGCTTTCAATATTGCAATTAGCTTTTAGATTAGCTGAGGATGTACTTACATATATGAAACCGTTTGCAGGCTCAATTAGGAAAGAATGTGTGAGAAAGGACCACTTTATTGTTATCCTTTTGGTGATGTATTCACACAGAGTTAATCCCAGCTACCTAATATGAGTACAATTGAATCATTTAATCAAAATATTATTGAAATCATGGATTCTACATCTAGAATAATATGTAACTCATGTAGTTACTTCATCTTCCACAAACACCTCTTATTGCAGTTTTCCATTGATTAATTAAAGATAGCTAATCTGTTCAAACAATAAAATATTAAAATACACCTATGTACCTATAATGATGTATAAAACGAAGAAAAAAGTCTTTATAATCACCAAAAGTTTTTTTAAATATATTTAAGACAACATGTTTCGGCCCACAAATGCCACCTTCAGGTCTTAAAATGTCATGGTACGAAATCTAAAAATTAAAAAGTCAAAAATGTACATTCAAAAAAACACACAGTGGACGAAAGAGATAAACAAAAACAAAACAACAGATTAAAATTAAAATTTACTGTGAGACGTGGAGTACACCGATATGGAATCAATACACTTATATAATGTCAAATCTGTGAACAAACTTTTTGAGAAGAGTGAAACTCCAACAGTCTACTACTGTATTTTGGTCAAACTTTCTAATATTTGAAAAATCAATCTTGATTGATAACGTAATTCCAGCAGAATTGCTTCAGCAGAAGATTATACCTCTAACACTAAAACTGAAAGAGCTATTGTATGACACCTGAATAATAATGGTCTAAACGTTTGTTTTTAGAAATATATTGTGTATTAAAAATATGAAAAATCTATCAATGTTAAAACAGAATTTTATAATTCGACCAATAGTTATGATGTTTTTTTTTTATTACAGTTCACTTTGTTTGACCTCAATGAATGCATCTGCCATTTCAAATTTCAATATGTCATTCTGTGGATCACCTGGGATCTCAATTTTATAAAAAAGGTAAATGTTGTTTCGAACAACAATTTTCACTTCTCCTGACTTGATTTTTAATGCGGGATAGCCATACTACGCCTTGGTATTTCTGCTGTTTCTTTGGAAGGCATTTGTCAGACTTAACCCCACTTTTTCAAAATGTGTTAGACAATTTTTCAATTTGCATCGATGATTTTATTAAATCATAAAGTATTATGTCATTTGTATATACAAATACACTTGCTTGTCTATACATTACACACTGTTAGCATTTTATTATTTAAAGTTCTCTTTGTGCAAGTAATAAATTGAAATTCAATCTGCTTTTAGAAACTGAGCTGTATGCGTTCTGTCACGAAATCCATACATGTTTGGACGAAGGGAAATACGTAGCAGCTTTAATGTTTGGCTTAACTAAAGCTTTTGATGTTGTTGATAGATCATTGGTAATTAATAAATTGCAGAGAATGGGATTTAGAGGAAACTTTTTGAATTGGATCGATTCCTATATGAAGAGCCGAAGGACCTACGTTAAAGTAGAAAGTGAGTATTCGGACATGTTTGATGTGAATATGGGCGTGCCACAGGGTTCTGCGCTCGGCCCATTGATTTTCGGTCTTTTTATTAATGACTTGCTGGGTTATATTTGTTCTGGAAAGGTGATACTATATGCGGATGACACAACTATTCTGGTGACTGGTGATACAGCTGAGGAAGTAGAATTGAAACTCAATCTAGCCTGTCAGGAATTGATACAGTGGTGCAGGTGTAATAAACTAATTGTAAATACCCAAAAAAACAGTTTGCCTACAGCCACATTGCAGACGAAGGATCGACCACATGGATATTTCGATTGGGGACATGAAACTTGGTCTTTCTAGTTCGATTAAGTTGTTGGGTGTGCATGTCGATGCCAACATGTCGTGGTCAACTCATCTTGACTACGTATGTGCTAAATTAGGTAAAACATACTGGATCCTTCTTCAACTTAAAAAAATGTCTCGCTGTTGAGAGTTTATTGAATGTGTACTACGCTTTGGGTTACACTGCACTCAATTTCAATGTTATTGTTTGGGGAGGTGCTACAGGATCGGAAAGAGTGTTGATCTTGCAAAAGCGTATATTACGCTTGTTGTTTAACATGAAACATAGACAGAGCTGCAGGAACACTTTTCGCACTAGCAAAGTCATGACATTTCCATCCATACACATCTTTTGTGTTTGTATGTTACTCGTCTTAAGTAATATGTTTTTGCATATATTTATATGTACATGTTTTTTTTTGTACCGCCCTCGCTGTACTGTTTGTTTATATTACCTTTGATATCATAATATGACGATTCATATACACTGTAATGTGTCTACATGAATATACTTATTATTATTATTATTATTATTTAACCAATTTTAGCTACATACTCAACAATCTTCTTTCTTAAAATCCCCAAGCATGTTTTTTTTTACATTTTTCGATAATTCTCCATCAGCATTCCTTTAAAGAGATACCGAATCTTTAATTAAGAATTCAAACCAGAATGGCACGCACAGCTCAGCTAAACAGTTATTCTAGGAATGACGCTGGTACGTAAAAAACGTCCACTTCGATAAATCGATTCCAATTTCCCCCCGCAGTAAGAACTAATTACTTAATTTAACGAGGTCTCGTTAATTTTATATTACACCGAAATCGCTTTTGGTTAAAAATATGATCCTATATATATACCGTCAGCGGAAGAAGCTTAATAACGGAGAGTAAATGAAGCTAGTCCTTGGGTTAATTCTTCTTATTTTTACCCTTTTTCCTTTCCTTTGGCTAATGAAATTATCCCTAGTCGGCTTAAATATGAGAGGAAAAATGTTACGGTCCGGTGTATCTGCTTTATGGAGTTAACGAGCTTTGCTTTTTCAAAGCTTTATGATTTCTTGTTGTTTCGACAGCTAAAGGGCTTACGATGAAAAGAATCCCTGGATGGGCTTTATTATTAAAGGAGTTTTGTTATTTTTTGCCCGGGAATATCGAGTTTCAGCATATATTTTTTTGTAGATTAAGTTACTTGGGGTAATTGTTGAAAAGTAGATCTCGTTTTGAAAGAGTTGGCCACACAACGATCAGTTGATAAGGTTTAGCAGGTTGAATAATTCCACAAGAGTATTCTTGCATTTTAGAAAGGTTGATTCTTATAATAATGAGATTAATTTTCACAGATTTTCGTTTCTAATGCTAAAATATTTTCAAAATATGTACGTAATTACACTGCTGCACTAAGACCGATTGTAAGCAACATTGGATCACCGACCTACGATCTGTCGAAATATTTAGCTAACTTACTAAAGCCATATACCGGACAAACTGCAACGTATGTGAAGAATTCGAAACATTTCGTGGATATTCTGTCTACGCTAACGACTGGACCTACAGACATTTTAGTAAGTTTCGACATTATATCGCTATTCACTAACATACCCACGGAGGACGCACTGGCCTTACTTCCAGAACTTGGACTACAAGAAGACATCATTGAATTAGTGAAACTGTGCTTATGCACGACATACTTTTTGTATGAAGGAAAATACTACGAGTAGAAGAACGGAACAGCAATGGGAAGCCCTTTATCACCAGTAATAGCGAACTTGTTTATGGAAGCCCTAAGTTCCAGCGATATGAAACCCAAGTGTTGGCTGCGATATGTCGACGATACTTTTGTAATATGGCAACACGGAGAAGAAAAAACTATAACAGTTCTTGGAACACATAAACTCACAGCACCCAACCATCAAGTTTACCATGGAGAAAGAATAAAATGGGAATCTCCCTTTCCTGGATGTTATGGTTAAGAAAACGAAAGAGGGGAATGCTACAGCACGCAGTATTTAGAAAGAAGACGCACACCGATAGATATCTGCATGCAAGATCTCACCGTCATCCGATGCAGAAGAAGACATTAATACAAACATTGCTATCCAGAGCTGAAACCATCAGTGACGAACAACTTCTTACCAGTGAAAAGATACATTTGGAGAAAGCACTAAAGGAGAATGGTTACACTGACATCGACATAAGGAGAGCCACTAAGAAGACGACACTGGAGACAACTACAGAACCACGAAGAGGGATGGCGTGTTTACCTTACACAGCAAGAGTCACCGAAAAAGTAGGCCGAATTTTGAAGAAACGTAACGTACAAGTACGCTTCGGGACTGCAACGTCGATCCAGCAGTATCTACCGATCGCAAAGGATAAGATACCCAAGGGGCGCACAGAAGGTATCTACAAGATAACATGCCAATGCGGACAGTGCTACGTCGGACAAACAGGAAGAGCCATCGACATAAGAATAAAAGAACACGAGAGGGACGCAAGATTAAGAAGGACCGAGCAATCAGCGGTGGCAGAACACATGCACGACACCGGACACAAAATGGATTTCAAGAATGTAAAAGTAATAACTACCACCAAAAACTACGGGAAAAGACTCATCAGGGAAGTCATAGAAATAGAGAAGAATAAAACCGTTAGCAGAGAAGAAGGGTACCACCTTAGCAACACGTGGAAGAGCCTACTACGAACCGTCACGGTCAATGGAGCGGAAACTACACGGTTGGATGCACCAGGAGCGTATATAAGAAGAATGTCGGACCATGGAGAATCAGTTCAGTTATCCTGAAGAAGCTGTCAGTATGAACAGTCGAGCGAAAGTTTTGACACACGGCGAAACCCGCAAGAAGCTGTTAGTTATATGTACGTGAAAATTGTTATATTTAGAGATTAATATGTGAATTCAATTTATAAGAGTTTTCTATAACATATTTTGGGTATATTTTAGCATTATAAACAATAATCTCCAGATTTGAGTTTAATGGATTTCTTACAAGCCAAAGAGATGTTGATTGGTGTCCCTATTATCGTTTCCAGTTTTTCCTGCAAAGTTTTCGCACACCATCATTGCCTTGACGGTTACTTCAAGCCATAGAAGCTCATTATCTAGAATAAGGACAAGTTATTTGACCTCCATCTTGCAATCTATGCCCATCAATCTTTATGGCATTAAGATTGAATTCCCAATTCTTTATAAAGACTGCTTAACTGATATTAAATGCACCACTGATTGACGACATCACTCTTCCGCACAGTAGAGTCCTTTTTTGAACTGTTCATTATCTAGAATAAGGACAAGATATTTGACCTCCACCTTGCAATCGATGCCCATCAATCTTTATGGCATTAAGATTGAATTCCTTTTTCTTTATAAAGACTGCTTAACTGATATTAAATGCACCACTGATTGACGACATCACTCTTCCGCAAAGTAGAGTCCCTTTTTGAATTGTTCATTATCTAGAATAAGGCCAAGATATTTGACCTCCACCTTGTAATCAATGCCCATCAATTTTTATGGCATTAAGATTGAATTTCCTTTTCTTTATAAAGACTGTTTGACTGATATTAAGTGCACCACTGATTGACGCCATCAGTCTTCCGCAAAATAGAGTCCTTTTTGAACTGTACCACCAAGGATAGTGAAAATTAAGAGGTGACACTTAAACCAACATGCATGTGACCTTTTTTGCTGTTCGCAGCGTCGATCTTTTATCTGGTGCCCATATTTTATCAAAATCCCATTATCCCTCTCAAGAGCCAAGCAGTAGACTGATTCATTGATTGAGTCATTAAGTATAGATTAAATCTTATAATTATCCTCTTAAGAGGATAAGGTGTTAACACCGCAGTCTAAGTCTTATTACGTATTTGATGTATTTTTTTTTACACAAGTAGTTTAGCCCCTAATCTCTTAGCATGCTGAACCTTTTCCTGGCAGACCTGTCAAGGTTTTGATTGCTCCCAACAATAGGCAGTCTCTGCCATTCTAATGCAATACATTTAAAGACATTTAATGTAGTGTGTTCTCCCTCCCTCCTTGTTACATAATCTACGTACGGTTCATCTTTAAAGACTTTTAGTCTTTGTATAGACAGCTGTGTTTTGTCAGAAGTTTTGTCATTGTTTTATTAATCTATATTCATTTTAAAGCCGGCGATACAGCGAAAAAATTGTAAATAACCGGTGAGGAGCGCTCGCATTATATGTAAATTACATATTAACATTAGTGTGCATGTTACATGTACTAGTTATACGCCCACAGTGAATGCCAATTCATCATTCGGGTGTGGTTTGCGCGCAGCAACGTTGTTTAAAGCGATTTTTTTTCCTCCATCGCTGTCTATCACACTGCCGGGATTAGATGATATATGGGGCGCGCGCGGTATTAATGTGACATTAGCGTCGCTATAATTAAAGCTTCGCAGTTTACTGAAAGTTACGCGTACCGCGCGAGTATCTGCGTCGACGTGAGGGCATGTATTTCGCTACTTGTCGCTTATTCAGGGGTTGTGCTGGTGATATTGTCGTTGTAGATTAATTAGAGTAGCTGTTTTATCTCCTTTTTGGTGTATTGGATGCTATTATGATGCGTAAAATGTTGGAAACGGTAATCTATTATTTTGCCCCACGTCGGGCGCTGAATATTTGAATGCGTTCCACATCTGTATCAAATATTCAAGTGTCGCCAATTCCAGATTGCAACTTGGTTGTATGTATGTATGTAAATAGAAGGGTGGTGTTACACTGCGACCTAAAAGATCTATTGTGTTCCCTATTCTTGCTGCTTTACAGCTGGCCTTCCAATCCTATTCCTTTTAGAAAGTGTAGGATGTCAGAGGGCCCCAATCTAGATAAGTCTCCCTCTTCGATTTCACATGCTCCCAGGTGCAATGCCCTCGAGTTGCACAGTGCTACGCAGTTTTAGAGGAGTTGGATGGATGTTTCATCCTGTTCCCCACAAAATCTGCATTCAGGATATTTTTCCAATCCAAGCTTCCTCAGGTGTCCTTTCAGTCTACAATGGCCTGAAAGTATTCCTGTTAATATGCGAACATTGTTCTTACTTAGGTTGATGTATTCTGTAAACCTCTTCTGGTTATAAGTTACCAGAAAGATTTTACTTTGCCTCATTCCCTGGAGATTTTCCCAGTAACTGGATTTTCTCTGCTCCATTTCCATTTTTAGTTTCTTCGGTATTGTACTGCTACTTAACCCGCAAAAGGGTTCAGGCCCTACAAAAGGCATTCCAGCCCTTTTTTTGCGAGGTTATCCGTTATTTCGTTTCCTTCCACTCCTGTGTGACCCGGAACCCACAGGAGGGTTACTTTATTTCTTTTGCCTAGCTCATTTAGTTTCCCTAGGCATTCCCAGACCATCTTGGAGCTGATTTCGTATGAGTTCAGCGCCTTGATGGCTGCTTGACTATCAGACACGATGATAATCTCCTGCTTCCGATAGTTCTTATCCATAATGAGCTGAACACATCTTCCAATAGCGTGTATTTCCGCGTGAAATATACTTGGGTATTTTTCCAAGCTTTCGAAATATGTAGTTCTAGGCCCATATATTCCTATTCCAGTTCCTTCTGCCGTTTTGGAGCCATCAGTGTACCATTTGATGGCATTTCTATTCAAGTTCAAGATGGTGTTATGATCCCACTCGCTCCTGTTACTTAGCTTTATGGTGAATTCTTTCACAAAGCTAAATTTTTTTAACATATCATCCCGGGGCATATCCCAGGTTTGATTACCGTCAGGAGATTGAGGCCTATGCCTAATCATTCCTTGCTTGACCATTCTTAGTGCGGTTCTTTTCGCCACACCCTCTACTACAATGTGGAGGGGGGCAAGATCCAATACTACTTCAATAGCTGCTGTTGGGCAGGTTCTCATAGCCCCCGTTATGCATACACATGCTAATCTTTGCACTTTCGAGAGGTTAATTCTCGCGGTGGCCAGATTAGTTCTTTTGCTCCCTGCTACTGATGCATAGGTGATGATCGGTCTCACTATCGCTGTATACATCCAAAGCAGTATTTTTGGGTTGCATCCCCAATTTTTTCCTGCAAAGTTTCTGCACACCATCAGAGCTCTTTTGGCCTTGTTGGTTACTTCAAATTCGTGTTTGTTCCATAGAAGTTTATTGTCTAGGGTAAGGCCTAGATATTTAACTTCTGCTCTCCATTCTATATTTTGCCCACCCAGTTTTATGGTTCTATGATTGGATTTTCTTTTCCTGGTAAATGCTACTAGGGTTGTCTTAGTGGGGTTGACATTGAGTCCCATTGATTGACACCATCTTCTCGTGAAGTTCAAACCTCTTTGAACTATGTCACAGAGGGTATTCTCAAATTTGCCTCTTGGGTATATGACAATATCATCAGCATACCCTTGACAAGATATGCCTAGATCTGTCAGTCCGCATAAGAGTTCGTCTACTATTGGGCTCCACATAAGTGGGGATGTAACTCCCCCCTGTGGGCATCCTCTGGTCGTATTAACCGAGATGGTCTTATGTCCCACCTCACATTTTAAAGTATGTTTTATAAATATAAAACATACATTAAAATGTGATTGCAAGTATATCTTGGTTACGTACGCCACTGCTTTTATCGTCTAGATTAATTTTTCTATTTTAATGGTGCTTGGCTTCCAACTGATTAAAAAACTATCAAAGACAATATAATTCGCAAATATTTATTCCTTTATTTTGTAACTGTTTCATTAGAAATAGTGTATGTAAAAATGTGACAATTGATGTTAAACATTAATTTCTTTTTTTTTCGGAATTAAACCAGATTTGATCAATTCATACTAATAGAATAATCTGCGCGTTGATTAATATTTGAACTACTGCCTTATTAATACTACCGGAACGGGATTACAGACATTAAAGTTTTTAATTTTGTACTTTACCATTAAATCCAGTCGAGTAATTTCACGTTCCACAAACTTTAATTCCCTTATACGTTTCGAGAGGGAAAAAATTTAATTCAAATCTAACCCGGAACTGCATCACCAAATATATGTTCGTTTTCTCCGTTTTGGGTGCAATTTCATTAGCATTTAAATGTGAACTTGGGCAATTCGAAGCTCACTCCAAATTAAATAGAGAATGTTTACGTTTTGAGATGCTACGTATGTATATTAAGATTCTCTCTCTCTTTCATTCTTTTAATATCGTCTCGCTCCATTCCCAAAACACGATAGGTAAACATATAGTTTATTTCCATTGTTCGTATGACGTTAAATTGTCTCGCGAGTCGCTCTTACAGTCATAAATAATTCATTAATTCCAGCCACCGCTGGTTCGATTTAAATAAAACGGTATTTACAGCAGGTAATGCCAGGAGGAGGCGATCTTAATAACAAATATTCTCGCTGCTAGAAGGAGAATTTCGAGAGAAGGAACTACGAGGCCCTAGAAACAATATGCTGCCATTGCATGTATGCATCGACACCTTGCGAAACGTATGGAAATCTGGGATGCGTGGTATTGTTTGAATTGGAAGTGCCATTTGTTAGAAAGATAATCGCCTTACCATATAAGCGATGTGAAGTATGTTATCGTGAGATTTTGTGGTCGTTTAGAATGTGTAACATCTTAATAATAATAATAAAAATGTGATTTATTATTTAATATTATTACGTAATAAGGGTTTGTGAAAGATAAACACTTAAATTATGAAACACAAACGTGGTTTCAATTACTGCGTCTCTCAAACCATGATATCGTTGTTACTACTATTAAGGATTATTGAAAAATCACTAGCGAATACAATGTACCCCATACAATGTACCGAATACCCCAGCAGAACATAAATGAAAATCTGCAACATACAACAAAAAGAGCACAGGGCTCAGTGTGGAGCCTTGCGGTACTCCCAAAATTATTATTTTAATTTTTTTATTAATAGGCTTCTAGTGGCATTACCATGACATTTTCATCATCAATTGAATAGAATCTTACGTTTTAGAAGGTTTTACAAGGAGAACATCCGATTTCCCAAAAAAAATCAGAGAAGAATCAATCAATTGTCCACCCACGCAGTCCATCGCAGTGGATGCACGTTCCAAAATAAACATTTCGATACCGATTGCGAACTACCTATATCGATTGGTTTGAACAGACGAGATCATAAATTTTCTTCTCGGCCTGCAGTTCCGTAGTTGTCCGCTGGTCGGTACACATATCGTAAATTTTAGCGGAAAATTATTGAAATGGTACTCATCAGATATCCCCACTGGAGCAGGGTAAACACGCGAGCGATCCGCGGTAAACATTGCAAAATTGTTGCGCATACATTGGCCGGAAAATTTGCAATCGCAGAATCTAGCAGCATGGAGAGAGAGAGAGATGCACAGAATTTCCACATATACAGGGTGTAATCAAATATAAGGGCCAAGTCTAGTTAGGTGTGGACCATATGACGTAAAAAGAGCGTATCTACGAGTTCATTGAACTTTATGTGAATAGAACAAAGTCAGCTAGTCAGTATAGCAATATCTAAAGCAGCTTATAAGCTTATTTCTCAAGAGCATTCGAAAAAGCAGATACTGTTTTCAATGTCTTTATGAGACGTTGTTCCATTATTGTAAAATGTTTTTTTTTTCTCACTAACAATTACAGATATATCCCCTGCGCAAAACTGATACACGGATAGATCCAAATCCAGCCAGGGGACAGAAGCCGGTATTTGTGGGCCCAGTCCAAATCAAAGGATATTCATAAACCTGGGGAAACATACACGGTCTTTCCAGGCAGAGGTATTCGCTCTTGCAGCCTGTGCATAAATGATTGCAAAAGGGGCTACATGAGGAGAAAATTAATATAATGACTGACAGCCAGGCTGTCATTAGGCAGTCTCAAATCCTGTAACTAGGTCAAAACTAGTTAGGGACTGCAAACAATCCCTCAATGCACTGGCACGAGACAACACGGTGTCTCTGATTTGGGTGCCGGACATGAGGATATAAAGGGCAACGTAAGACCGATGAACTAGCCAAGGAGGGCTCTAAGAGACACTTCAGGGTCCAGAGCCCGTATGTGGGATTACTAAGGATTCCGCAAGAAGGGAGTCTGGACCTGGTTAGATAAAGAAAGTACAAAGAAATGGAGTCGACTGAAGGTCAACTCCATACCAAAAACGCTGATTGGGGATGGGGATGGTAGTTTCTCTGATAACCTACTCAAGTGCAGTAAGAAAGAAGTTAAAACCATTACTGGGTTGGTAACTGGACACTGTCCTCTGAAAAACCATCTATACAACACAGGCCGTGTAAGCGAACCGTGGTGTAGAAGATCGAACTACAGGAGGAAACGAGTTTACATGTAATCTGCACATGTGAGGAACTAAGTACTCAGGCAGAATATTTCGGGGAGATCTATTGGAGCCCTCGAAGGTCCTCAAGTTTCCACTGGGCAAGATACTGGGCTTTATAGAGAACACCAAGCTGCTCGAGTGGAAATAAGAGAATCAATAGGGATGGTACAATGGGCACCAAGCTCAAGTGCCCGGACATCAAGTGCCCACCCTAACTTGAATGAATGAATGAAATGAAGCCTCCCTGCGCATTAAAATTTTTTGATTGTATATGTTTACAAGTATTGCATATTATTTTCTTTACATTTATATCTGTGACATCCTGTATACATAGCAGCGAATACGAGTTTCAAAAATTCGCTGGGTAAAACATTATTGACGGAAGTAAACTTGTTTTTTTAATAGCTCTATTTGTTATCTTTCTTACGAAGTAACTATTTCTTATATAAGCAACATTATTATACGCCCCACCGTGCTCTAAAAACTGCACGAAAGAAAAAAAAAACTTGTGTTGATTGCGCCGGTACAAAGTACAGGCAGAATTTTATAATTCCTAGCCGACGTATTGCGCCGCAAAGCGCCTACCTGTGGATCTAGCGCTGATACGGAGGGGCGAAACTTTTTATCGGGCTGTGTTTGGCGTCGCAAACTCTTTGTAAGTGCAAGGGAATGACGTGACAATCCCTCATTTGAAGCTGAGGCGAATAAATTTCAACTCCGTCGTTGTACGGTTGAGATAACGAAAGCTAAAGAAAACCGTGAACTGCTTGTACAATGCACATAAACTATTTTATGCGCAACTGCACAGAAAAGCCGTAATTAAGCGAAAGAATGCTTTTGAAGAGGTGTTTTTCGTTTTTCAAACAAACATCGAAGATTTTGAAACAATTTCGAAATTCATATCCAGAAACTGGTAGTGATCTAATAGATATCAAATGTCGAACTCCACCTCACTATCTGTATGTCAGGTTAAAGGCAACTTTTATATAATCTCCAGTAACTCTTATTAAAAAATTCCTGCAAATACTCTCTTGCTGTTTCTCTTGCTGTATGAGCAGTGGCATTATCATTTTGAAATAAAATTTGCACTTCGGCAAATTGATTTATAAATGCTTCAGCGCAAAGTACAGTTGAATATCTCACTGTCCATCACCTCCTCGATCACCATTTCGAAAGTATGCCTTCAATATAAATTCATCTTGGTCCAGTGTAAATAGCATTTTGCCAAAAAAAAAAAACACGTTACGCTCTCAATGCGAAATAAAAGCGTAGTCTTGAGAAAGACTGTATGTGAAAATTAACAAACAATAGTACGGAATGACTAAATAAAGCAAAATTCAAACAGAAACGTATGGCTATCTAGAACATATGTCAATTTTGACAGCGAAATTTGAGGAAACGCTGTATTACTAATTTTATTATAATGATTGGATGAAAATATTGATTTGCGCAACGCAGAAAGTAGTGCAGGATGAGGACAATCATTCTCGATCTCAATGTACCAAGTAATATAAGTATAAAAAAAATATCGGAGAGAGAAATATAACCTAAACATATTTTAAAATATACCGAGTGTTCAGGAAGACTGGGTTTTACATTGTAGCTCTATTTTTGCTTTTAGAAAAAAAAATTTTTCTACAAAAGTCAAATAGAATTGAATGCTGCATAACCTAAACATATTTTAAAATATACAGAGTGTTCAGGAAGACTGGGTTTTTTCATTATAGCTCTATTTTAGCTTTTAGGAAAAAAAAATTTCAACAAAAGTCAAATAGAATTGAATGCTGCATAACCTAAACATATTTTTAAATATACCGGGTATTCAAGAATACTGGGTTTTTCATTATAGCTCTATTTTTGCTTTTAGGAAAAAAAAAATTCTACAAAAGTGTTATAGAATTCAATAGTGCATAAGTTAAAAATATTTTCAAATATACGGGATGTTCAGGAAGACTAGGATTTTCATTATAGTTCCATTTTTGCATTTAGGAAAAATTCTTTTCAACAAAAGTTTTATAGAATTAAATGCCGCGTAACCTAAAAATATTTTTTAAAATACAGGGTGTTCGCGAAGACTGGGTTTTTCATTATAGCTCTATTTTTGCTTTCAGGAAATAGTCTTTTCTACAAAAGTTGTACAGAATTAAATGCTGCACAACCTAAACATATTTTCGACTATACAGGGCGTTCCAAAAGTAAAAACATAAGAAAACTACTTAAAACGTACAGCACATTTTAAAAGTGCCACCATCTTCGCTGGCGAAGATGCGCAGCATCTAGTTTTATTATAATGATCGGATGAAAATATTGATTTGCGCAACGCAGAAAGTAGTGTAGGATGAGGACAATCATTCTCGATCTCACTGTACCAAGTAATATTGTCACGTGGTGCGCGACTGGGGGTTGCTCAGAGGTAGTATATATAATAATAATTGCACCTACCTTGGGTTACAGGGACAGGAATCAGCCAAACAACCAGTAAACTTCAGCTGTTTATTAAGAGAGACTCCACGAGGAATACCTCGTGGAGTCCCCTATCGGAGAACCTCCTCGCGGAGTGTCTCCTTTACAGAGAGTCCTACTTACCATAATTGCAATAATTATATAGCTTAGCGCTATCCCCACTCTTAAAGGCCGATTCGTGGCAATATAAGTATAATATCGGAGAGAGCAATAATAATAAATTGGCGCAGTCTGTAGGATACGTCAGACGATATATTTTTTAACAAAATAGATGTTAAATACTACAAATTTTTGATTGCTATTTGGTGAATTAATAATTAAAGTTTATTTTATCTTAATTTAATCTGTTTAATCCCTTAAGCGGTTATCTCGTATATATTCCTCTTACGGCCATATAGCAACATGATCAAGCCATTTAAGGGGTTAATATTTGTCTAATTTCATCTTTAATAAAGAAAAAGTATTAAAGTTCAATGTCGTCTGTCACACATCGATATATGGGGTTAACAATCGATTCTATTTAAAATTCCTTACTAAATCCAACGAATATTCATTCTCGCCTAATTTAAGTTCAATTATATTCCGGAAGTTTGTACAATATCTCGTCAAGCTGCGCACGGTACCATCCCGGAATAGGCGAGTTTCCTAGGGCTACACGGACAGAGGTATATACAAAGTACACAACGACCCTGTTGCTAACTATATAATGCATTCATCTGTTATTGTTCGGAGAGCATATTGCCACTTTAACAACGATTTAGGATGAAATACGTTTCATGTAGTACGCTGTATCTGCATATATGTCTGTTACGTATTCATGCGTTTGTGTACACATATAGACCGTGTATGTGTGTCTGCTTGAAAGTACACAATACAGATCTATATACATTCGGTTGACATAAAGCAACACGTGCGTTACGATATTGAACCTGTGTGTTAAACGGGCATTGTGCTACGTTTTCGAGTGGACGAAGCAGATATTGTGAAACGAATTTTGCGTTGTCAGGGGTTCGATAAAATGGTCACCTACGTTTAATGTATACAGGGTGTATCAGATATACAGGTAAATATAATAATATGTAGCAGCTGTAATCATATACGATCAAAAAGTCTTAATGCACAGGGGGTCTATCTGTAAGCATTAACGAGGAAAAAAAATAATTTATAAATGCCGTGGGCTAGAGCCGCACCAGTGCCCAAACTAAATGCTGTCCCGAGTATACCCCCACATACCACTATCATTCAGCCATTACCGCTGTTAGTTTTGTGTGGATCGCCACTTCGAATATTTTATTTAAATTCTTCCCGTCTCGAAAAAACGATCCTTTTCAGGACCATCATGATTTCATATAAAGAAAATCGAAGCTTGATGCATCGGCAAAAGCGCGGGAATGTATAGATTCATTTTCGCGCGACATCATAGTAAAAAGGCGTGTTTGTAAATTTTCTGTATCTACATTTATTTCTGTGTAATTCGATTCAATTCATTTTGCGTTATATGATTAGATCAGATTCATGTGGTACCGTTTATTATTAACAACTAACTCTCGATTCGACAAAGCAAAATAAAAATATTTACGTTTTTTGTAACTACTGAAGTCGCATATCCGGTGAAACTCGAACGTCTTATCAGGATATTAAAAATAATACTTTGTAGACTTACGTAGAATGCTCTTAACAAAAAAGGCATGTTTATTTTATAAAAAGAAGAAATTTAAAATGCCTCAATTTTGCTATTTTTACAAGGGCCTTTATTTATTCAGAATGACGTTAAATGAACTTACGGCATACCATTAAGAGTAATACTAAATGAGTGCAATGTATTTATACATAATACCACGTTTAGCGGGTGCTTAACATGACGTTTCCTTGCAACAGGCCCGGACTAAAAAATTTTTGGCTCTAAATTTTACTTTTTCTTATTCTTTAATGATGAAATCCGGTTTCGGTGGGTTTGTGCTTTATATGTCGTGTAGTTAACACCCAAGCAAAATTTACTTTTTTATTTGATACACCCTGTATACATACAAGAAACTATGTTTGAACTTTGTTTGTGTGTAAAAAATAATAACTGGATTGATACCATAAATTCCTCCTGATGTGCTCTAAGCACTTCCCAGGAAGAACAAATTTCCAAAGTCACAGTCCTTCCTTCGCCTAATTCAATTTCATTATTTATGTCAGCAGTTCTCTGCAGACTTTAATTAAAATGATATAATTCCTCGCGAAATGAAATTTTATTATCGCAATGGCACGGGGGTTGGCGGGGAGAGAAGGCATAAGGGGGGGAATGGTCTGAGAGAGCCATTGTAACTTTGGTCTCGGATTCTAATAAAACTTAAAATTAAAACTCCCAGGCTGCGAAGTAACGGTATAGAAAGCCTACCGTTTGGAATTTCTTTACGCGTCGAGTCGTTCATTCCAAGTGAACGCTAAATAAGAATTTATTGCAACTGTTTGCTGGGGTGATGAGTTGAAATGCAGTAAATGTAGAGCATCCAGAAATAGGGATGATATTATTGCACACTATTTTCCACAGTTCATCAGCTACAATCTTTAATATTCATCTTGTCAATAGTTCCATTCCAATTTGATTAATAATGCTGGAATGTGGGACTTACCCTTAGGTAGCAGAGAAATTAGACGGGTAGATAGATTTATTTACCAGTGGTAATACACAATAGTATTTACACCAGTCACAAAACACGAAAATTTGTTGAAAAAAGTTCTAAAATAAGTTCTTGTATGAAGTCTTCATGAACCATTTTTAAAGTACAAATATCCTGACCGGTGATAAAAGTGACACCCAAACTAAAATTGCACAACTTATCACCAAGTGAAATACACCAAAACAGTTTTTCCCAAACGAACAATGGATATAACTAACAGCTTCTTGCGGGTTTCGCCGTGTGTCAAAACTTTCGCTCGACATTTCGCTGTTTATACTGACAGCTTCTTCGGGATAACTGAACTGATTCTTCATGGTCCGACATTCTTCTTACATACGCCCCTGGTGCATCCAACCGTGTAGTTTCCGCTCAATTCGTAGTAGGCTCTTCCACGTGTTGCTAAGGTGGTACCCTTCTTCTCTGTTAACGGTTTTATTCTTCTCTATTTCTATGGCTTCCCTGATGAGTCTTTTCCCGTAGTTCTTGGTGGTGGTTATTACTTTTACATTCTTGAAATCCATTTTGTGTCCAGTACCGTGCATGTGTTCTGCTACCGCTGATTGCTCGGTCCTTCTTAATCTTGCGTCCCTCTCGTGTTCTTTTATTCTTATGTCGATGGCTCTTCCTGTTTGTCCGACGTAGCACTGTCCGCATTGGCATGTTATCTTGTAGATACCTTCTGTGCGCCGTTTGGGTGTCTTTTCCTTTGCGGTCGGTAGATACTGTTGGATCGACGCTGCAGTCCCGAAGCGTACTTGTACGTTACGTTTCTTCAAAATTCGGCCTACTTTTTCGGTGACTCCTGCTATGTAAGGTAAACACGCCATCCCTCTTCGTGGTTCTGTAGTTGTCTCCAGTGTCGTCTTCTTCTTAGTGGCTCTCCTTATGTCGATGTTAGTGTAACCATCCTTCTTTAGTGCTTTCTCCAAATATATCTTTTCACTGATAAGATGTTGTTCGTCACTGATGGTTTCGGCTCTGGATAGCAATGTTTGTATTAATGTCTTCTTCTGCATCGGATGATGGTGAGATTTTGCATGCAGATATCTATCGGTGTGCGTCTTCTTTCTAAATACTGCGTGCTGTAGCATTCCCTCTTTTGCTTTCTTAACCATAACATCCAGGAAAGGGAGATTTCCATTTTGTTCTTTCCCCATGGTAAACTTGATGGCTGGGTGCTGTGAGTTTATGTATTCCAAGAACTGTTGTAGTTTTTTTTTCTTCGTGTTGCCATATTACAAAGGTATCGTCGACATATCGCAGCCAACACTTGGGTTTCATATCGCTGGAACTTAGGGCTTCTTCTTCAAATGCTTCCATAAACAAGTTGGCTATTACTGGTGATAAAGGGCTTCCCATTCCGTTCTTCTGCTCGTAGTATTTTCCTTTATACAAAAAGTGTGTCGTGGATAAGCACAGTTTCACTAATTCAATGATGTCTTCTTGTAGTCCAAGTTCTGGAAGTAAGGCCAGTGCGTCCTCCGTGGGTATGTTAGTGAATAGCGATATAATGTCGAAACTTACTAAAATGTCTGTAGGTTCAGTCTTTAGCGTAGACAGAGTATCCACGATATGTTTCGAATTCTTCACATACGTTGCAATTTGTCCGATATATGGCTTTAGTAAGTTAGCTAAATATTTCGACAAATCCAATGTAGCTTACAATCGGTCTTAATGGCACTCCTTCTTTATGTATTTTTGGTATTCCATGCAGCCTGGGTGGTCTAGCGGCTCTTGGTAGCAATCTGTTCTGCATCTGGACAATGGATATCTTATTATTCAATGGCATTCATAAAAATATAATTGAAGATAACTTCTTTCTCTTAAATGACAGTCTGGTTGAGTACAACTCTGAGGAAATCAATAGTATGGGGTTCTAGTATCGAAAAGGTCAAAGGAAAAGGACATTATTACATACATATAACAGAATCCTCTTATCCACAAATAGTCTTGATCGACGAAGCACCGACTGCAGCGCAATTATTAATAATAATCAATCTCGCATTCTTCTCTATAGATAAGGAACAATAATTAGCGACTTGTATACGCCATCAGCGTAACGTAATATGCAGTAGCCAACTGCTCTCCGCTGCGAAACACCCATGAAAGCCCTATTCAGATATTAATGAGAACTGGGCTGACATGCATGGGAGCTAACGGAAGTCCTTTCTAGAGATATCAGGGACCCTACACATCACTAGGCGCGCGCCGTGATCGTCTATTCGTTTGTATATGGCTCCTATACACGATAATTATGACGAAGGCTTGTAGTTGCTCCTATAAAGTTAGTGTGTGTTAAATCGGGCGGATTTGAGAAGTTCTATTGGTAAATTTTGGATATTCGTATATACAGGGTTGGGATAGAGTATGGAACCAAGCAAATAACTGTAAAACGGAGAGAATGATGTTGATGAAACTTTGCAAATAAGTGTCACGAAATATAATACATCTAATTTCAATTCCTCTACGTCCAATCCATCGATTTGGGAAAATAGCACCCAAAAAGTTGCTAACTAGCCTATCATAGTGGGGAGGCGCTTCATCCTGTTGAAATCAAAAACTTTGAGGCAACTTCCCATTGTGTTGTAGTGCAGGAATAATGTGGCTTCTCAGTAGATCCAAATACTTTTCCCCACTTAAGTTTCCTTCTATAAAAAACGGGCCTATAAGCCCATGTTTTCAACAATTCTCATCCAGACATTCAACTTTTGAGGATGTTGAGTATGGGCTTCATGGATCCAGTGAGGATTCTCATTGGACCAGTTTTCCCCAATTAAGTTTCCTTCTATAAAAAATGGGCCTATAAGCCCATGTTTTCAACAATGCCCATCCAGACATTCAACTTTTGAGGATGTTGAGTATGGGCTTCATGGATCCAGTGAGGATTCTCATTGGACCAGTACATGGAATAATGGCGATTGACTGTTCCATTTAAACGGAAAGTTGCTTCGTCAGAAAATACCATATTTGTTGCAAAATGTTCGTCTGTATTACAATGGATGTTCTCTTCTACATTCCTTTTTCCCTAAATTTTATCAAAATCCAAATGACACACTCAGGTGTCTTCCTTGTGAGAGAAAACCAAAATTTCCTTCAACATTCATTCGCATTGTTAAACGTCTGGCAATGATCTACCACTAAATTGACAAGTGGATGCAAGAGATGCTGTTAAATTAAATACTTTAAAGATTAAAACAACATTTTAACTATATAAATTTAACATTAAAATGCATTTCTTGTGTTTAAAAGGAAACATTTAGTTACGGTATAACGTTTCTTTTTTCTCGATAATATATAAAATGTATGTTTCAAGCAACTAGCGATGTATAAAACTGCTTCTTTACGTTAGCAGCTACAATCTGCTTCTGATACTTTTGTTAGCTGTTTAAACTGGTATACTGCTACAAATATACATCTATGTTTCACAACATTCCCACTTGTCTACTACATTTGGAAACTGCTACAAAAAGTAACAGTTTTTTTTGATATTGTATAGCCGCTACAAACTGTTAACGGTTGTTAGCTGCTACTTTTCTTTCGTAGTAACTCATCACTATACATATATTAGTTACCATCGTTGGACAGAAGAATAAGAATACATGAGATTACATTGACGATATAAGAGTCCCATCATTACAAGCAACTATTTTTTTGTTAGAATATATTTATAACACTCTGACTTCTTTAGTGGTTGTCCTGCAATGATGAACGGTGTCGAAGGTCATGCATACACAGCGTATATGTGCACTTGTTCATTTACTTTCTTTTGTGAAGAGGAATAAATATTGCCAGGGAATATTCTCTAGTATAATATACTAGGTGCCGTTGAAAGTATTTCGTAAAACATTTACATTTAAATTAAAGTATCTGAAATGTATCTCTGCCTTCATCTTCATTATATGTACACCTACATACATGAATTATTGAGAATCCTTACCTTTACCACGTTATAAATATTAAGAATCTGGGATGTTTGCATGTTGGTGCAACTATAACTATACGAGGATTTGCAAAATTGGTCTCAAAGAATATGAACAGTACAACATAAAAGCGACTTACCTTTGCGCATCCATATTTTTGCATTTTCATCAAAATTAAAACTGACTGATATAATATATTATAGTTCATTTACCCTAACAGACGAGGTACGTCATTACTTGCAAATTCGGGCCATGCAATACCATATTATTAAAATAACCAACTAACATACAACTTATTCATGTTCAATTAAAGATACTATGTTGGTGCCTACTGCTTTTTAAATTGCATGCTTGTCACATCTTCCCAATGTATGCCCACCAATTTAGTTATTGCTGTCAACTGTCAAAGGGTTATATTCTGCATTTGCAGTAAAGTGTGGGAATTTGCGTTTATACTTGGTATATATTTATTTAAAATAAGTAGTTATTACAACTACACCATACCGAAACCATTGTGTAAACAATCGAAGGAGTTAATATCGTTTCGTTAATCGTGTATTTCAACGCAGAACGCGAGAACAACGGGCCATTACTCCCGTTAACTTTCGTGCGAGGAGTAGTATAAAATCCATATATTTTTAATGTCATATTCTTTACAGTATTTTGTTTTTAGAGAGTAACGAGTGCTCCAAACATTCATGTCGCAAACATAAGCAAAATTTCATCCATGAGTAAACAAGGAATTACATCCACTAACCCAAAACGAAAATGCATACGAAATAAATGTTGTAAAAATTGATTATTCTACTCATTGTCAATGTGCTATTGGAAACACAATTTATGACATGTACGTAAACAATGAGTATATACAAATTTTGTTTACAGAAGTGGTTCTTTCACACACATTTTTCAGACCAACGTAACGCATTAAACATTTTGAACAGTGCTCTTGAAGAAAAAGACATTTTCTATGGTTGAAACACATTGTTGTGGTAGTTCTCAAAGAAAAGGAAGTTTGTTACGAAACGATGAATAAAATATGGCAGATCGGAGGATGCATACAATTGTATAAAGCGGATTGAATTAAATTAGTCTGGAAATTTGACATACTTGATGTACAATATATTGGAAACGAAATTCAGAAGTAGTAAATCAGAGAGATTGGTTTTGATAGAGAAGAAACTTACATACTAATCGTTACTGTGAATACTTTAAGCGATAATGGTCCCGATTAAATTTTATTGTACTCACTTGTGCTTTCTTCTTATTTTTTCCGCTGCTATCATGATTAACATACTTTAAATCCCGATTTTCAAAAAGAATCATCACTAATATTAACGGTAAATGTTATTTTTAAGAGTTTGTTTATTCACCTGTCAAAAGTGTTTGACAGTTAAATAACCTAACGGTTTGTTTACGTTTTAACGAACAGAAAATTTGCAACGCTTTCGTGACGTTATAGCAAACTGACTCACGCAGTACCTCGTCTGTTATAGTAAATTAACTATAGCTATGATGATGTGTATACAACATAACTAAAACACCTTCCATATGGAACATAATTAACACCAAACTGATCCCAAGACTGTACTTTCGGTGCTTCCTTTAGCTTTACGATCGTAAATTGCGCATAACAACCATCAGATAGATTTTACGAGAATATGAACCCGTATTGAATTACCGCACTGTCTGTGTATATTACTCATAACGGGTAGTTAACATCATCAGCGCCATAGTTTCTCCTAGTTAACAAAACAAGGGATATTACTACCAGTAAATGAAGATAGATTCATCATCGACTAGGTTCGAATTAAACCAGACAATAAATTATACGAAACGCTTAATTAAAGTCCACGTTTTCCGCTATATTTTCCCTAACTGCAATACCGATGAATGTGGGCCGCAAATATCATTCGCCATAAATACTAATATAACGAAAATGGAAATAAGAAGCGTTGAACCGTAATTTAACGCAACAACAGTAGAAGAACTATTAAATGAAACGGTGTTTCGCCGTTAGCGATTTGAAATGTGTAACTTTGAGTTATGTTTCGTCGTTTCGCTTGATTTATTCTGGAAATATACATACGACATCGGAATGGTTTGATTAAATTGGATCTAGCTTGCAATACGGGCGAACTTGCTTTTGTATTGCGCTGTCTGTGTAAGATGGTGTTGTTTTTAAATTTGGATCATTTTTATTGATCATGTGACTATTGATATGGCAGCATATTTAATTTTATTTTATTAATTTATAAGTCTGTTCCAACATGTAGTTTTCATACGGTTCCTGATCACGTGAACCAATCAGATAATTCCAGTCGTCACTATTGTACGATTGGTGCACGTAATCACCGTACGCAAACTGCGTGTTGGAAAAATATTAATTATTATAAATATTAGGTTGCAACTGTAGACGATATTGTGCCATCTTTAGCAAATTAAATGCGAACTTAAGCTCCACAAATCTTAGATTATTAATACAATCGAAGCTATATCATGCTGAAATAGTAATTAAAAATTATTTGCAAACAATTTTGAATTATGCATTGCGCGGTACCCAGTACTTGTAGTTTTGGTTGTACAAAAAATTGAAGATTTGTGGAGCTTCGATGCGCATTTAATTTGTTAAAGATGCTACATAGCGTATTATTTATTGCCGGTTTGTGTAATTATTTCTGCTGTTTTGGCGACGGATAGTTTATGTTAGTTATAGTTAATGCTATAATATTTCATATCTGCTGTTCTAGAATAATTAACACTAGTTTCAAAAAATTTACATTTATCTAAATTAACTTTCACCCCAAACTTTTGCAAACGACTTAAAACTTTGTCAACCAATTCCTTGCATTCATTAATATCCCTTCCAGCAATTAAGATATCATCAAGATAACAATTTACTTTTGGAATACCTGTTAAAATCCTATCCATAACTTACTGAAAAATAGATGGTGCACTGCATAAATCAAATATATATCTCGTATAACGAAATAATCCTATATGAGTATTTATTGTTAACAATTCTTGCGATTTTTCATTAACTTTTATTTGGGTATACGCTCCCGTTAAATCTAATACCGTGAAAACTTTTCCCTCTGACAGTGTTGCAAAAATATCTTCAATTGTAGGTATAGGATATTGTTCGGGAATTAAAACTTTATTTACTGAAACTCGAAAATCACCGCAAATACGTATTTCCCCATTCTTCTTCGGTACAATCACTATAGGGGACGCCCATTCACTTGTGGTAACCGGTTTTAAAATACCTGAGGTGACTAACTTTTTCGATTTATCTTCAACGCATATGGCATGGTATATGACTTTTTAAGAATAGGACTGACATTATCCCTAATTTTAAAATTTACTTTAAAATTCTTTAATAGGACTTGACAAGTTTGAATCGAAGACTGATTTAAACTGTTCTTTACAATATTGAATACAGCTACTCACGGGCAGTGGGGCCATTGCAGCGACCTTAAAATTCTTTTGCCAGTCTGGAAATAATATATTTAACCAGTTCCGTCCTAACAATGGTGTAAAATATTTATTTACATCAACAACAGTTAGTGGCATTTTATATTTTTGATTTACCCTGACCACTGTTACTATAAATTCCCCAACAGCTTTGATATCTTGGCCTGTAACTGAAGTTAAATTATATGATGCAGGACTTAAAACACTAGTTGAAAACTTTTCTTGAAGTAACTTTAAAGGAATTACAGTTTTACATGTACCAGTATAACTTCAAATACTATTAGTGCATCTGACACATTTAAATTTACCTTATGTGGTGCATTACTTTGTGCTCCTACACTAATTTTACTTAAAGGATACAATTCATTTGTGACTTGTTGTGTCAAATCTTCAGTTCCATCCATAGCTTTGACCGAATTTTTCTTTCTACAAATCCTTGACGTATGACCTTTCTTCGAACATTGAAAGCATTCCCACTTTTTTGCTGGGCAAGTTTTTGGATTCTGCTGCCTACCGCACCTATAACACCTGGGCTTCTGTAAACGTTCTGACCTTCCTACATCCTTTTTTACTCGACTGACACTTGATTTAGATGACTTCCCATAACCGCTCTTACAAATCTGATTCGATACTGACTGACGCCCCTGACTACGTTCACTTCTTACAGAATACACCTGATCCTCCGTTGTTAACAATTTTGACTGCTTATCCGCCATTTGATATGCTTGTGCTAATTGACAAGCGGAAGCAAACGTTAATTTCATGCCCGACAACAACTTCTTTTGTAGAGACTCTGAGGCTAACCCACATACTAGCCTATCTCTCAATGCTTCATCCAAGAACGTACCAAACTTACATGTACTCGCCAACGAATTTTTCAATGTGCTATATACCTGTGGTCCCGCTAATGTGATAAACATGGACACCTTCATATCTACCGTTACATTGTTGACCTTGAATAAATGCTCGATCCTTTCCATATACACCTCAAATTCTTCTGGACCTCCTTTAAAATGCTCAATTGACCCAATCAAGGTCATACTCGTCGCCAATGTTAAATACACGTGGGTATGGATCGAATTAAGCACACAGTTTTAACAGACGATTTTAATAACTTACAGAATACAAAAACTGTCACTCATTGACTTGTTTACAAAAATATGTCGTAATAGTTTTTTTACTAAACAACTTATATACAAATTCCACACATAACATAAAAAACATATCTTTACTAAATACCTAACAATAATTAGAATTAGGTATCACAAGAATGGCGCAGTCCATAAACACTTCTTTTTATTTATAAGATCCATTGTTAAATTATAGGATCATTGATCATTTTGGCCGATTATTATTCACCACGCGTTTTGCTTCCTTTTTATAGTTGCCTATTCCTAGCTTTATTTCTTTTAATATTATAAAATCGTTGAACATTCGCGGAAACAGCATTAAATATATTTTTAATAACATGCTTAGGTACTTCATACCGAACTGAAAGACAGTAAACGTACTGCATGTGATGGAATACTACCACAGTAGTTGCAGGAATGATCTACGTTCTTTCCAAGACCGTTTCGCTTATTGCCTTGAAAGATAACGTAGTTATTTTGAAAAACTTTACCCTTGTTATGTTATTTTATATGACCTTCATTAATATTTAATGAAATTATCTAAGTAAGAAATAATTAATAGTGAAATGTGAAATCAGGTCAAACGTTAAAATAATAATTAGTATAATTGGTTGCCTACTCGTCAGTCACTAATACATATATCATAAATTTTAGTTGATACTCAAGCAGCTTAATTCTTGCTTTCTAAAATTAAAAGTAGATCATTAGCAGGACAAACAGATAAAATCCCAAGGATTTATAAATGTTTCATTCTAAGGGACAGCTGATTTATTAAAAGTCTGTTATTTGATTTATCTTACAGACTGCGCCAATTTGTCAAAACTGCGCAAAACTTTAAACATTTTGTACTTTCACGACTATGTTTCCGTTTTCAATTAAGAAACCCCATATTATATTCACATCGTCTACCCAAGACGATCATCAATTTCTCCAAACCCTCTTCATTGACTCCATTGGCGTACCGTAATGACCAGTTACCGATGATTAAAATGCAATTGTATATATACCCATCCCAAATCGAATGCATCGGGCATTATCATGTAGATGCGCAACATCTATCCATATTCAACGGGTACGATCCCTCATTGGATCGGATTTGTACCGATCCATGGTGGAGGGGGACCGGTCATACAAATAATCGCGCATCAATTTTATATATGTGTCTGTTTCTCCGGCGAAGGCATTGTGTTGCTCTCTTCTCGTCGTTAATAAATATTGTTCGCCGTTGTTGCCTAAAAGTAATCCTTGTAGGTGTACTAATTGTCAATTGTGTGTGTGTTGTTTGGTTTTTTTTTTTGTTTCGTTTATGGGCGCACCTTAAATGGCCCCGTTAAATACTTGCTGTACGGGCGTTACTAAAGGCACGTCGAAAACTGTTTAATATGTATTTCGTTTGTGCGTCTGGTTAAATATTAGGTTTCGATTGCGGACGATATTGTATGTACACTGCCCGACAACATTAATGTCATAATAACAATTATAATAATAATCTTTATTCATCTTATAAAACATTCCTGACAAATGTGTAAGATACCTCAGTTAGCACAATTACGTAACACAATACAATAAAAGACAAAAGACTACAAACATTCACTACATAATTTAAAATACTCATCCAAACTCTGTCTTGGAGAAGGACTGCTTTGATTTTATGCTTAAAAGGTGATTTATTTTTTATGGATTTGATATCTTGAGGTAGAGCGTTGTAAATTTAAAAAAAACCCAAAATTCGTGGTGATTTTTTTAACTAATTTAGAATTAAACTGAGGGATATGAAAATCAGATGAATCATAAAATCGATCTTCAGCTCGACCTTTAGATTTAGAATTTTTCTGATTGACAACTTTTTTATTAATGGAAAAGATCTATCAAAACATTCCATAAACACATAATAAAAATGATCGACATTAATTTTGTCGGGCAGTGTACAGGGTGGGCCAAATTCGACACTTTTAATAGGAAACTTATATTTCTAAAGGAATTAGAAAAAATCTGATCTATGCTTCTGGAGCTTGATTTTAAAAAGAAATCGATTGGTGAAGTCCGTATTTTTATATCTTCCGTAATATAAGAGATACAGAGCGTTTTCGTAAAATATGCAATTTTTAAAAACCCTTGCAACTTTTTAATTTGTGAAAATGCTTGATTTATATAAGAACTTTATTAGGCACTTTTTGACGTAGAATTCAATGCTCTAATTTGTTTTTTTTAATTCGTTTTTTTTTTGAGATATTATCAAGACTTGTGTTTTTTTTCTATGGAACACCTATATATTTTTACACTATTCAAAAGCAGATGCAATTGCCTTTAATATGATATAACGCACTTGATATTTTATTTAAAGGATTTTCAAGATATTTGATTTTTTGTTTGCAATTTAACAGTATTTCAAGATGGCTCTGGCTGTAACTAAGCAATGCGTGTATTTGTTTTTTTTATTTCTTTATTTTTTGTTTGGCGGTGGATGCTCGTAAATAAGCAAATAAAAGATACCTACAAAGCAGAAAAAAAGTGGTTTTAATATTAAATGTTAGAAATAACAAGTCCAACAAACTAAGGAAACCATTAATAGTATTATTGATACTATAGTTGTAAGGAATTAATGGTGGGATTCTATGCGTATTTGTAGCGCTTGTAAGGTTATTTATAAGTCTGTAAGCATCCTTAATACATGTTTACAGTCTTGCAGATAATCTTTTAGACGCTACAGATATGCATAGAATTCCACCCTAAGGTGGTTTATTTTGTAGTGTATTCAACTTTTTTTTTAATTTATCATGGCTAAAATTAAAATCAGCTGGTTTCTAAAATTCTTATAGACATATTTGAACGAAATATTTACAGAATATACCCCTCTATACAAAAAAAAAATACGTAAGCATTATGAATTATAGTAAGTGTTCGAATTGTCCGCCATTCTGTTGTAAACATAATCGACACCGTTTCCTTACATTCTGAACTGAGTTCACCAACTCAAGCGGAGATAGAGAGTCGAACGCTTGCAAAACTGCAGCCTCTAATTCCTGTCTTGAATTGGGAGAATGCTTAAACGCAAGATTTTTAATTTTTCCCCAAAGGAAAAAATCCAATGGGGTTAGATCTGGTGACCTTGCCGGCCAATGTATGGGTCCCTGATTTACAATCCAATTGTTACCGAATTGTTGGTTTAAAAACTCATTAATCCGAGCAGCATTGTAAGGGGATGCTCCGTCATGCTGGAAGTAAACGAATTCCAATTGGTTTAAAGGTATTTCAGCTATGAGAGGTTCAATGAATTGTTGTAAAATATGGAAATAGCTTTCGGAGTTAAGAATTCCGTTATATATGTAGGGTCCAATTATCCTGGCACGGAAAATTCTACCCACACATTGAAACTATATCCTCCTTGGTTTTCATTCAATAGTAACATGTGGATTTTCACGCGACCAAGTTATAAAATTATATCTGTTAAAAATTCCCGCACTGCTTACGTTACATTCATCCGTCCATACACGTTTAGAGCAAAATTATGATTTTCTTCACATTTTCCCAAAAACCATTGACGAAAATGCCATACGACGCTCCAAATCCGCGGCAAAAAAGTAATGCACTTTCCTTGTCCGATAGGACATTCTATACTTTTTAAAATGCCGCCTTGCCGATGTTTCTTGCTAACCTGTTGTTTGTGCCATCTCGCGAGTGGAATGTGTTGGGTTATTTACAGTTTCCCCCAAAACGGCAATCCTCTAATTCTTTGTCTGTATTTGAGCCACATAATTTTAGGTCTCGGTTTTGAAAGTATCCAAGATTTATTCAATTTTTCTTTAACCTAGTGAACATGTCTCTGAATGGTTGTTGTCTTTCAGGATATCGTTCATTAGTAAATATTACATGCAGCTTCCGCATTTTCACCTGCTTCTATAAAACACTTTACATGTCGTATTTTTCATAGTTTTCATACATTTTGAAATCTTGAATAATAAAACCACCAGTAACATTCATTCAACTGACATTTCAAAATATTTTGACAATATAAAACAAATACGCGTATTGCTTAGTTACAGCCAGAGCCACCTTGAAATACTGTTAAATTGCAAACAAAAAATCAAATATCTTGAAAATCCTTTAAATAAAATATCAAGTGTGTTATATCATATTAAAGGCAATTTTATCTGCTTTTGAATAGTGTAAAAATATATAGGGTGTTTCATATAAAAAAATACAAGTCTTGATAATATCTCAAAAAAAAAAACGAATTAAAAAAAACAAATTAGAGCATTAAATTCTACATCAAAAGGTGTCCTCATAAGGTTCTTATATAACTCAAGCATTTTCACAAGTTAAAAAGTTACAAGGGCTTTTGAAAATTGCATATTTTACAAAAACGCTCTGTATCTCTTATATTATGGAAGATATAAAAATACGGACTTCACCAATCGATTTCTTTTTAAAATCGAGCTCCAGAAGCATAGGTCAGATTTTGTCTAATTCCTTCAGAAATATACCGGCTTGGATTATTATTTGTGCTGTTTTGGGAGGCGGATAATTTGTATCAAATATCTTTCATATTTTTTTAGTAAACAAAACGATGTATCGCCCCCATATCTCCTGAACGAGTAACAGACTCACAACGAAAATATATGACCACGTTCTATTCATATAATACGCGAATCTCGCCCCCTCCCAAGGGATGTTCAGCAAAGATCATTAGACGGACAACGTGTTCGACCGTATAACACCGCGAAGTATAGACCAGTTTGTGAGAGCGCAGGTTAACCGCATCAAATTGAAGCCGTAATGTGGAATGGCGAGGGGATTTGCAAGTGCACCAGAGCAGGGTCAAAATGTCTTTCTCTTTTGGGGCTTTTTACAACCAAACCCGATATTATCCATGTGTCCCATGCCGCTAGACGGTGATCTATCCTTATACAGGAGTCGCTTAGGATCCTTTTTGGTTGTCGTCAAAGCCGCATCGATGCAGAAACGAAAAAAAAAGTGATATATGTATACAACAAACAAGAAAGGGAGATGGTGCGCTATGTAGAAAGCGGGGGAGAAGTTGCCGACACGATATTCCAATATAGTGTTTGCGTGTAAGCAAAATAGAGCGAATATTATAAAAGAGGATGTAATATATCAAGGCACAGACGTCTGGGAGGTAGACGTTATGATGGGTAGGAAAGTGTCGCTATTTCAGATTTTTTTTATTATTAAATTCTTGCGTCAGATGTCTATGCCTTTGTTTTCAGCACATTTATGATGTATTGCAGTAAAAAATGATATATGCAAATATGTAATTTGATTTTTAGTTTTTAAGATTGCATATCATTAACAAAATTTAGCAATCAAAATCCATCCAAGGCCATTACTACCTCCAATAAGCGTCTAAGTAAAAAATAAACTTAGTAACTGGGTTTCCTTCTCCTACCTCAATGGAATGACACTACTTTTGTTTTTGCGGTGTTCAAATTAAGACCGTTCTCCACGCACACCCACGCACACTATAAAAAAAGTTGCTGTAAAATTACATGTAAAAGCGTTGGTAACAAAGTTGCCTACAATTTTACATGTAAATTTGCTTCATAAGGTAAAATTTCTACCATCAGTAAATTTCACATGCTTTTATGTTTTCAAAGATGTTACTGTAAATTTCTATGTGTAATATTATTATATGAACTCTATATTTACCGAACACTGAAGTGATTTCATAGTATTTTTAAAGAGAACATCAACTACCTAATTCTTTTTAGCACCTAATAGGTCATACTGAATCGCTCAACCAGGAATCAAGAATGAAAGATGCTTACGCGAACCTACGATTGTTGTGACGTACATGATTCATTGAGCCAATAATAAGTTCGACAAACGAACGACAGATAAATAATCCAATAACCACACATTGCGGCGTAAATGAACGTATTTTCCATGATATCTAAAGTTTTACCCGAAAATTCAAATAAAAACAAATTAAATATAAAAGATCCTCATATTTTTACAGCAAAAATTAATAGGTTCACTAGTTAAAAATTACTTTTAAAGTGCACTAATACCCCAAAAGAAAATGTCAATTTTACACTTTTAAGTAAATTTTGAGAGTAAATACAAAATTGTACATGTTTTTTTCCTGTATTTTCCTTTGAATTTTTCTTACATCTTAAACTACATGAAAAAGCATATAATTTTATACCGAAATTTCTTTTTCCATCTTAAATATCCTAGAGAAAAAACATGTAAAACAAAATTTACATGATTTATTGTGGTAAATTCACAACGTTATTATATGTAATATTCCTGATTTACCATGGCAAAATTACTGTAATTGTTTACAGTGTACTTGCATAGAAAAAAAATATTGATAGAATCTTTTTAATCTGCATAATTATTGAACGAACATCTTTGGTTTGGATAAGATTGGGAAGATGTGACATTTTCCTTACAAATGATCATAATTAATAATTTTTCTACTACGCTTAGTTCATGGGTCATTAACTGATGATAAAATTTATTTTATATACTCCTACAAAAAAAAAAGTCATTAGGATTAAAATTCCAAGTAAACTGCGTCAACCAATCCTCTTTGATGCCGGCCTGACATAAATGTAACTTAATTTATAAGAGCTCTTTTTCACAACGGGGTCTTGACGCGCACTTAATTCATTCACATCGCGATATGCATGTGTAAATTAAAATCAAAAATAAACACAGAATAAAATTAAAATATACTTTCTCTTTAAACACGAGTTTAGAATATGTACCTACCTCGCTTAAAATTGCCACGACATTTTAGATCGTACCTCTATAAATACGTTACAATTGAATTTGAAACGGATAAATTATTACATATTAAGATATTAAATGTGTCAGTAAGAGGCGATTCAATTATTTCCGCGCCTCGATGCGTGCAAACAAATTAATTCCATTTACCGTGCGTGATTGGGGAAAGTGCGTCTGTTTTCATGTGTGGGTAATCAACGACGTTTAAATATTCAGAGCCGGGGAAAAATTTAGGGCAATACGGACGAAAACACCTGCTTTCGTGACGCTCCGATATGGAAGGAATTCGTAACAGCTCCGAAAGGACGAACGACCCCAAAAAAAAGGAACTGTTTAATTCACTCTATACGGCTGCAACGTAATTGAGGGATTAAATATCAGTAATTAATAAAATAAGGAAAATGTTTGTTTTTTCTTTGCATAGAATGAAAAAAAAATTAAAATGGTGTGTTTTAGAGACTAACTTAATTACATTTACACAAATTACATTTCAAGTTAAATTCTATAATAATAATAATACAGGTCTTTATTGTACATCATTTAAATACAAAAAGAAAAAGCCAATTTTATTATACAGGTAAGGTGAAGATTTATTCAATAAAATTTTACGATGAAGCGTTAATGTCTGTACCTCAAAAGGTTTTTAGTAAAATTTCTGTACTTGTAGAATATGTTTAACGTATTTGCTACTATAGACCAGAAAGCTTTCCTATTGTATGTTTAAAACATCATGACGTGATGATATACAGGGTTGGGATAAAGATATGGAACCAAGCAAATAACTTTAAAACGGAGAGGATGATGTTGATGAAACTTTGCAAATAAGTGTCACGAAATATAAGACATCTAATTTCGATTTTGTTGTTGTGATTGTACTTCCGGTTCAACCGGAAATCTCTTTATTTTTTTTATTTAAATGGAACACCCTGTATATTTTTGCAAATTATAATAGACGTCATTTTTGCGAATTCGACCATACTGGTATTAGCACCATTATCTGTAAATAATGAAGAAATAGAACACTCCACATTTACTGAGCAATTAATTTTATTTATCGTAAATTATTAACAAAATGGTAGTCATCTTATAAACGAACTCATTTAAAATGTTCAAAATGCTCGCCGTTTACTTCCTGACAATATGCAAGTCTTCTACGAAATTCCTGAGTTACCTTTTTCAAAACTTCTCTACGGATTAAATCACATTCGTCGACTATTATTTGGCTCAACTTCTGCCAAGTAGTTGGTCGCCTAACGTAAACACGAGATTTGAGAAAACCCCACAGATAAAAATCTAATGGACTAAGATCTGGAGAACGTGTAGGTCACTCTATGAATCCTCTACGTCCAATCCATCGATTTGGGAAAATAGCACCTAAAAAGTTCCTAACTCGCCTATCATAGTGGAGAGGCGCTCCATCCTGTTGAAACCAAAAACTTTGAGGCAACTCCCCATTGTGTTGAAGTGCAGAAATAATGTGGTCTCTCAGTAGATCCAAATACTTTTCCCCGCTTAAGTTTCCTTCTATAAAAAATGGGCCTATAAGCCTGTTTTCAACAATTCCTATCCAGACATACAACTTTTGGGGATGTTGAGTATGGACTTCATGGATCCAGTGAGCATTCTCATTGGACCAGTACCTGAAATTATAGCGATTGACTGTTCCATTCAAACAGAAAGTTGCTTCGTCAGAAAATACCATATTAGTTGCAAAATGTTCGTCTGTATTACAAATTTCCATCATTCTTTCGCAAAACTACAGGCGTCGGTCAAAATCATCATCTGACAGTTCTTGAAGTAGGTGTATTTTATACGGATGGAACTTTTCTCGCTTCAAAATTTTTCCTATAGAACGAGGACTTATGCCATGGTTTAGTGCTAAAGTTGTAGTAGAAGTTTGAGGTGATTCTTCTGTTTTCTCTAACAACTGCGTTAGTTGCGGTCTGTTGTCTGTCTGTTTTTGGTGAATTTTTAACCGTTGCGGTCATACTAAAACGTTTTAGTGTTTCAGTGACAGCTGAACGTGTTATAGGAGTTCTTTCGGGATGCAAATCATTAAAAAGGTGACACACTTCTTCATGAGTTCTAACGCGATCGCTAAACCCGATCATCATTAAAATTTCAATACCCTCTCTTTCATTTAAATGCATGTTCATCCGTACAATTAGTAATTTGATGGATGTGAATTAAATAAACTTGACAGTTTGTCGACAGTTACCTACTAGATGATAATACCTTTTGTTTGTTTGTTGCTGGGCAAAGCTTCGGGTTGTGACCGACATCTATGGACTTATTGTATCATCCCCACTGACATTTTGCCGAACTAATTATCTCTCCATTATTTACAAATAATGGTGCTAAAACCAGTATGGTCGAATTCGCAAAAACAAGGTCCATTATAATTTGCAAAAATATACAGGGTGTTCCATTTAAATAAAAAAAATAGAGGGAACTTCCGGCTGAACCGGAAGTACAGTCACAACAACAAAATCAACATTAGATGTATTATATTTCCTTACACTTATCTGAAAAGTTTCGACAATACCATCCTCTTCGTTTTAAAGATATTTGCTTTTTTCCATACTTTATCCCAACCCTGTATAAGTTTGTAACACAATATTGACGTAAATCTACTACTACTTTATCTGTAACCGTACCGACTTTGTATGATAGAATAAATAGTTTCTTTAAGAAAATCGTAAGTATACTAAGGCCTTAGTTTGCGTCGTAGTAAGAAGACGACGCAATAAGAAACGTCGCAAATCGAGACAGAATTTACGTAAAGTTAAATTAAAATAAAAAAAACTCGTTCTTTCGTTCATAAATATTATAACATTTGATTAATAGTTTCGACCTGTCATAACCATCTTCAGATGCGCTGCTCGCCGCAATTCGCAACTAACAACGCAAGATGAAATCTTGAATACTGATTATTGACCGACGCAATAGCAAAACAACTCATAACGAATCGACACAAAACGAAGCTCTAGTTGTACTTGATATCATATATCCAAAAAATATTTTTTTGCTGTTAAGGTAATTTATTCAAATAAAAGATATATTTTTAACTGTAATTTTCCTAAGTTTAGGAGATGTTAAGTTTATCCTTATATAGATATTAATATTTTTCTTAATAATATTATAATGTTAAAGACTTTTTTCTAAGAAACAGGAATTTTTTTATTAATATTCATATTTAAAACTTTTTGTACATCTACCCCCAATGAATGTGGAAATTACCCAAAAAAGTGATTTTTACCAAGAAAAATTACCTAAATTTTAAACCTAGACATTAATTCTGGAACAAGCAGCAGTAGAGTATACTTAATTAACTACATCAAGTGCATTGATTATATATAATATAGATAAACCACGTCCATAAGAGGCAATGGCAACGCTTAAATTTGAGCTTTTGGACCACGCCGCTATAGTGCCGCCACCGTTTCCTGGTCCAAAATATAAGTGGGATATCTAAGATCTCAACCTATGTTAACTCATTAGCTTGAACTGTTACGCTTCTAAATAACAGATGGTGTGTTAGCACGCATATACATTGTCCGCGCCTTATATGAAATATTCAAATTCTAAAACTTGATAATTGTAAGAAAATGCAGACAAACTATCGATACATTCATGCCTTAATTGTTATTCTATTATATTGTTATCATGCTACAGCTATCTACAATATAAAATAAATCGTACATGACATATAATCGTAAGGTGAAAATCAGTATGATATTAATAAGTCTATGTTTACGTTCGATTTTCGACCAATATAGAAATACTTTAATTTTTATTTTTTTATTGTAAGTTCGAATAAATATTATTAGTAAACGTTTATTTATATAACATTAATAAGTTCTCACTCCCGTTTTTTCCTCCTAAAAAAGTATGTGTAGATTTTAAGACCTAATAACTTATTGAACCAAGAACATGTGTTTTCATAACTTCCACTTTTTCCTAGGTGACGATATTCCGCATGTTGTGATAACGTAGGTATTTGTAAAAAAAAAAAAAATTTCTATTTGTTCAAAGTAAGCAGAGGGGTGAATGTCTTTTCTTCTCTCTCGATCTAAGATCTAAGGGTCTGTTATTTATGAAGTAAGCTCTTTATAATTTTAATTAGATATTATCTTGTTTTATTTGAAAGCAAAACATATTATTTTGAAGTTTTACTTTTCAAAGCTATAACATTTTTGAAACTAACTAATTATGGTATTGTACGCATATGATTTCCTCTCAGGATAGGATATGACAGCTGTATTGATCATACAGCTGTCGGATCGATTTTGTATACAGGAATTCCGAAAAAAGCGATTTTTTTTTTGCCCAAATTAAACGAATCTTCAGAATTGGACAAAGCGTTAAATTTGAAACAACATTTTCTCATAAAAGAATCTTCTAAACCCAAAAAATGAGATACTTTACTCTTAGCGTAGTTTCATATTTTTGACCTTCCCTGGTATGCAATTAAATTTTAGGCAGATTTGATGAGGGTTATTTTAGTTTCTAGACATGTAGAGGCAATTTGTAAGAAGAAAGATTTACTAAATTCAAAGACAAACAAATTTCACATATGATGCGCACGTTCTACCGATCACTGTATGTTATATATTCCTTTCTTTTTTTATATTATTATGTTATATATTTATTATATTATATTTATTTATAAAAGTTATGTAAAATAATTAGTACTTCAACTTTTATTCACAACTTTTTCTCCTAAAACTACTAATAAAAGCTCCAGCATAAATGATATTTGTTTGCGCTCACGCTGTATATATTATAAATTTATTTAGTAAGCCATTAGTTTGGTTTTACTTTAATTTATGTACCAGAATAAAAAATAAGGTTAAGGTATAGAAATTTTGATTTAAAATTATTAGTTGAAACACAATTTATACTCCATATATTTACCGGCATATATCACATTTTTAACATCTGTTTATTACTTTTTAAGTATCCAGATTTAGACACGTAAAAAAACGACCTTTGTTTTTTGTTCCGTAGATATACAAGTTGTAAATTCAATGAATGTGCCATTCTCCACTAGAGTACGCCTATGTAGTTAGGTTTTCATAAATGCTAAAATAAATCTGACGAAAAATTTAATTTGAATATGTAGATATAAGCGACATCTAGTGACACTTTAATTGACTATTTTGATAAAGTGGCTGTCGGTATATCTATATTATGTATAATCAATGATCAAGTGTCACACGTTGTCATGCAGTTTATACTACTTATCATATTACTCAAGTTTCTTGTAGCGGTTTGCATCTGAATTATGGAACACAATTTCTTCATATTCTTACCTCTAACTGATACTACAATTCACAATTTCATTTCTAGGCAGGCGCGAATCTAGAACAGAGAATATAAACCGAGCCACATCGATATCGTCATGCGTGAATTTCAAATATACGGCAATTTCTGACAATGTAAAAATTACGGTTCACATCTCTCCTAAGCATCATTCGACGGTAATTACGACCATTCCCCAGTCGGAACTCTGGACGATATCGTTGCAGGAATGCAAATATATAATAGGACAGAACGCGGACCGGAAGAACTGGCAAAAAAAAGCCGGGCGTAATGAAAAGTGCGAACAAAGAACGAACGACGTCACGTATATGACATCTATATGCATGGATAAAATGGCGGCACAATGTGTTCGCGATGTAAAAACGCGGCTCATTGTCGGGCGTCGAATGTCCGACACTCGGCATTCGTTGAAATTCCGAACGGACATTGGAAAAAGGGGTTTTTTTTTTTTTGACGAGTGGAACAAAGTGCTCTTACACAAATGATAAGTTGGATTTAACAGTACGGCAGGCTGGATTACGTGGTACTAATTCGCAGTAATTATACTCTTTTTGCTTTATAGTTGGGATTTTATTGTTACACATCTATACTAACACATTTTTTTGCTGTAATTTTTTTAACATATGAATATTACTGGGGCATGACAGGCTTTGCAATCAGAAATAATCTATTTCGTATAAATAATGAAGCAGCCGATAGAGATTAGCTTTTTTTGCGTAGAAATCCAAACAGAATTACTACTTTCAATAGAGCATA
This sequence comes from Protaetia brevitarsis, assembly GCA_004143645.1. Classification (NCBI taxonomy): domain Eukaryota; kingdom Metazoa; phylum Arthropoda; class Insecta; order Coleoptera; family Scarabaeidae; genus Protaetia; species Protaetia brevitarsis. The sequence continues at coordinate 43,961 of RXPK01002043.1, forward strand.
GATAGATGTGTATCAATCATAAGAAAATTTAGGAACTGTGTAAAACTGGTATGACAACGATCCAACGATCGCATAATGTTGTTGATCTGAAATCTTATCTAAATCCTTATACCTGTGCGCTGTTTTTGTGGCCTTGACCAGATAGATCACAAAAAGCTTTGGATAAAATTATATAAATCTAAAACATTATATGATAAAATTCGCATAATGGTACCAGGAAGTGACGAAACCCCTAAATATGTCGACATTAACACTGGACTACCCCAGGGTAATTATTTGCCCCGCTACTCTTCGCTGTATTTATTGCCGATATCGTGGGAGTACTTCGCTAGACATACAATGATGGGAGTAAAGATTATAAGTAGGAAGTCAATGATAATGTTGTTATATGCCGACGATGTTGTATTATTTGCTAGGTCTCGTATTGATGGGAACAAGAAAGTTAAAATATTGCATAAGTACTGCACTGTAAAAAATTACAGTAATTTTCCCATGGTAAACTAGGAATATTACATGTAATAACGTTGTGAATTTACCACAATAAATCATGTAAATTTTGTTTTACATGTTTTTTCTAGGATATTTAAGATGGAAAAAAGAAATTTCGATAAAATTTATAGCTTTTTCATGTAAGTTTAAGATGTAACAAAAATTCAAAAGGAAAATACAGGAAAAAAACATGTACAATTTTGTATTTAAAATCAAAATTTACTTAAAAGTGCAAAATTGACATTTTTTTGGGGTATTTAGTGCACTTTAAAAGTAATTTTACTAGTGAACTATTAATTTGAGCTGTAAAAATATGAAGATCTTTTATATTTATTTGTTTTTACTTGAATTTTCTGGTAAAACTATAGATATCATGGAAAATACGAAATTCATACGCCAGAATGTGATTGGTTATTGGATTATTTATCTGTGCGCGTAGGTAATTCTATTCGTTTGTCGAACTAAATATTGGCTCAATGATATCATGTACGTCACAAACAATCGTAGGTTTCGCGTAAGCGTGTTCATTCTTGATCCCTGGTTGAGCGATTCAGTATGACCTAATTAGGTGCTATAAAAGAATTAGGTAAGTTGCTTGCTCTCTTCATAAAAATACATATGAAAATTACTTCAGTGTTCGGTAAATATAGAGTTCATATAAATATTACATACGAATTTTACAGTAAAATCTTTGAAAAACACATCAGCATGTGAAATTTCTACTAGATGATAGAAATTTTACCTTATGAAGCAAATTTACCTGTAAAATTGTAGGCAACTTTGTTACCAACGATTTTACATGTAATTTTACTGCAACTTTTTTTTTACAGTGTAGGTGCTCCTCCAATAAATAAAATAATGTTAGATTTAATAAAATCATACTTGACGAAATTGGAACACATTGTGTTTGTATTCCGGACTTTAAAAAACTCCAATATTGCAAGGTATTCCGCAAGGTCCTATCTCGGGTCCTCCTCTGTTCGTAATTTATATGAATGATTTATATAATTATATTAAGAATTTATATCAGTATGCGACCGATGCCATAGTTTTGATTACAAATACCTTTAGCAGGATGGTGCAATGATGCGACATAAATACCTTAAAAATTAATATATATTTTTTTTGGTCTTACAGGAACAAATGTTTTAGATGCTAAATTTATTATTATATGAGTCATAGCTCTGTTGGTTTTCATTTCAAGGTTATACTACTATTAATAAGTTAGCAATAGTGCGCTGGTAATTTTTTTTATAATAATATAATAATAATAGTAATAATAATAAATATAATATATAATAATAATAATCAATATAATAATATAATATAATAATAATAATAATATATTTTAATCCTGTGTACATACAAAACAATGTCTGTAGGATAAGTGCAAAATAGAAATAGGTTTACACACATTACATTAGTTTGTCTCATATAGTTACATAACTCAAAGTACTCCTCGATAGATAAATACAGTGATGACAGTAAAAGCTTTTAATATGCCGTTAAAGATGTTTAATTTTTGTATAATTTTGATATTTCTGAGGCAAGGCATTAAAAAGTTTCAAACCCAAAATATTGGGGGAATTTTTGGTAATATTCAGAGAATGTTTAGGGACACGGAAATTTTGCTTTGACCTAGTGTTATGTGCGCGAAAGTGCTGATTGCGTTGAAAATTACCTCTATTCGCATAAACGTAATTTAAGAGTTCTTATATGTGTATGGCAGGCATAGGTAAAATATTCCACGTTTTGAAATAAGGTCTGCAAGACTCTGTGCAGTGAACTCCAGGCATACATCGGAATATGCGTTTCTGAGCCAAAAATACAGTCCTGCTTGCAGGTGATGCTCCCCAAGCCGTGATGCCGTGTGACACTCTGATGCACGCTTGCATAATAAAATGAAAGCAGAGAACTAAATTCAATTATAGTTTTTAAATTGCGTATCTGGTAACAGTAACTATTCAATCTATTTGCGGTCTTTTTTACAATGCAAGTTCCAAGAGAGTGTTTCGTTCATATACAAACCTAAAAAAAATATTTCTCGGACACGACTTATCTCCTCATTTTGTAGGTGAATGTGTAAATAATATTCCTTCTTGTTCTGAATCGTATGAAAAATCATGTAATTTGTTTTTTCGTTTGTTTAATTATAACTTTGAACAGCCTGTTTATGAATAGCTAACAAAAATAGAAAAAAAAAAACCGATTTAAGGAATAAATAGCAAAAATTATAAAATTTACTCAACGAAAAATTAACTCAAACCTACCCCATGGCACCCTAAGAAAAACAAACGATAAACTAACACAATTTTCCCATTTCGCACAAACGAGACACACCTGTCACTTTCACCACATGTCCGTCTACTCTTAAAAGCCGTTTAATCCAGCCCCCCCCCCCCCCCCCGTCTCAAAATAACTTTAACTTTCGCAAACGTATTTACAGGCGACGTGACGTGAGAAGACAAAACGCCTACACGCATCCTTATTTAATGGGGCAGCGACGCTCCAGAAGTCCCAGAAACTCCATAAAATTTCCGTCCACATGTGTCCTAGCCGAGCCGAGGGTTGATACACGATTTAGGGGGTGTTAACTGAGCATTCGGACGCATCTAACGTATTTGTGTACCGTACACGAATTCGTTCATCCGCGTCAGGAAGCCGTACGTCACTTCGGCCAAATGTTGGGCGTCAGTCGCTTTGTAGTAGAGGATGCCAGGGGGTTGTCTGAAGACGATAGAAGCAAGTTTGGTATATTCGCACGATCGTCAGGAGCCGTCATTAACAAAGAATTTCGACTATCGTATTACTGAAGATGGTCTCCGTTTAAGAAAATATTTTACAGTTTATTCTAATGACATACAAACCCCATTAAATTAATAGCATCCCTCTGAGCTCCATCTCAAATATCCCTTTTGTTTTCGGCTAATTAACCAGGGCACCATTCCGGACCGTATGCGTCCGGTACTTCTTAATTACCAGGTTCGTTAACCTTTGGACGCGTTGTCCATTCCAATCGAAATATGGGCATTTCGTAGTCGGTACGGCCAACCCCTCACGTCCATTCTGTGTCGGCACTTCGTGTGGGCAGTTCTGAGGTCTCTCTCTGCGCGCCGGTAATCACAGAGTGTCGTTGTGATAGAGAACGGCCACGCAAAGACAATGGACGCGGAGGGCATTAGCAGCTTTCGCGTCGTTTGCAACGAGAGAGCCGTATCTGGCAGAAGTGGATGGTAATTATAATGGGTGTTATTAATCTCGCCGGGCATTGTGGGGTTTTGACAAGTTTGTTAATGGTATAATGGTAAATATGGGATAAGTTAGAAAATTAATGCGATTAGGGAAAAAACTGGAATTACAAGATATGTTCGATGCAGCGATAAAGCAGTTGGAAAATTGTGTCCGAAGGTTTTCTGGGTTCCAAAAAATAAGTGTGCAGTAACAAATATATAGGGGAAGGTGGGGCAAGATGGGAACATGAGCTTTAGAACACTGCATCAGGATTGCAAATTGATATACAAGGTTCTAAGTACGCTTGTTAATGTAATCTTTAAACATTTATCTGCTGATGGATGAATTTACAATTTTTCGATGGGTACTCTTGATGTTGTGAGAAAATTTTGAAAAGAAATGTGTAAATACACCATCTTGCCCCACCATGGGGGCAAGAAAATTCCAGGTGAGTTAAGAATGGGTCGTATCGTAAATCTAGGTAATGGGTAAAAAAATAGATTCTTAAAAACATGCAGGAACAAAGCTTAAACTCTTTAAAGCGGAACTACTTAAAATAGAAAAAAATACAATAACGATAAGAATATTAAACTTAATCTTCACAATTGAGACAATAAAAGACGAACTCATCCACACTATTCGCACAGCCTCCATGTACCCAACCTCGCCATCCATGGCATGTATCAATACTTCCCCTTACAATACTAACATTGAGCGTCATCTTCCTCAACAGAAGAACTTGATTATTTCCTTGACGTTTTCTAAAAATCTATCTCTTTGCTTTCCTTACAAAATTCGGCTTCTTGATCTCTCCTGTTTTCATCTTTGTCATTTTTTTCCTTTAACTCTCCCTCAGTACTTCTAGTTGCCTTACGGATTCTCCAGACTTCTATTTTCTTATAGCAGATTTTTATACGTAGTGCTTGTAAGGATTGTTGTCTTTCCCCTGTTACGCTTTGATTGAACCTGTACTTTATTCCTAACATGAGAAATAGGCATTATGAGGCTTCGAGAGATCATAATGGCATATCCACGCATAACGGACCAGACTGAAGAATGAGATGTGATGTCCCCATGTTGCCCCATACCAATAGTCCCATCTTGCCTCTTTGGACATTTTCGGTATGTTATAATAACATATAAAATAATAATCATAATAATAATAATAATAATAAATATAATAATAATAATAATAATAGATAATAATAATAATAAAATAATTAGCACTACAGGCCTTGAAGGCCTTTGCTAGAGTCGGACACACGAGCCACTGAGAAGTGTTGTCTGAATGTGACCCAACCAATACCGGTACCCATATTGCTGTTGACTTTCAAGATGCCGATGCACTTCCTTCCAGCCGTACTGCCGGCACAATAACTATTAAATATTGAAATAAACAAATTAACACACAATAGAATAATACATGCAATTATATGTCAATAATAAGCCACAAAAAAAGTGTAGTGGTAAATGAATTTACTTAGACTTCCATACTGCCGTTGGAACTCACCATCAAAATATAACGAAATTCTGGAAATTGCAAAGTTCACACGCAGAAACCGCAAATAATGTTATCGACAGCAAAGTTCCATACAATTCAACAAACTAACGCACTTGTCATATTAGGACTGGCTATTATTGTGACAAGTGTTACTGCGTTTCGTATATAAGACGATGTCCCCATCATGCCTCGTGGCTCCATCTTGCCCCACCCTCCCCTATAACTTTCCTAACAATTACTATATAATATTTTAGAGTCAAGCTCAGAAATATTGATAATGAGGGTGCAACAGAAAACAGGTACATAGGCTCACGTGTTTAGGAATAACATGACCTAAACTTCCTTCTTCTACATTTGGCGATAATGGACAAGGAAAGAATAGGAAAAAAGTGGCAGATAAGCAGAATTGGGATACGATAATTACTCTATCATGTGGAAATTTTCTAGGAATGAGTTGATACCACATGATTCGGAGATATCTTTTTAACAGAAATTTCGAGATGGAAATCGCTGATCAGATAAGCTGGAATTAATCTAATTACAAATACAACAACAATTCTAAGAGAAGTAGAGTCCTTTGCAATAGAGAATGGTACATGTCGTCACCAAAATCTATGCGAAGTCTGACGTCAATTATGCCCCGCTGCTGGCTACCACTGCCTGTTACCTAGCAACGAGGCATCGGTTCGTAATATTCGTCCAATGCGCATGTGACGTTATATACCATTCTCTATTGCAACGGACTCTAGATACAAAAACTATTGCAGTCAGTAGAAATTATTGTCACGCCATAACTAGTGTTATAACAAGACAATTTACACTACAGAAAATCGGGATTAACGCTGGAGATACCAACTGCAGATTGCGTAAAACATTATGTCATCCTACACTGTAAAAAATTACAGTAATTTTGCCATGGTAAGTTAGGAATATACATGTAATAACGTTGTGAATTTACCACAATAAATCATAGTAAAATTTTGTTTTTCTAGATATTAACATGGAAAAAAGATTTCGGTAGAATTTAGAGCTTTTTCATGTAAGTTAGATGTAATAAAAATTCGAAAGGAAAAATACAGAAAAAAATATGTACAATTTTATGTTTACAATCAAAATTACTTAAAAGTGTAAAATGACATTTTTTGGGTATTTGAATTTGTAAATTTGAGATCTTTTTATTTATTGTTTACTTGAATACGCGCAATTGATTGGTTATTAGGTTATTTAACTGTCGCGTTTGGCAAATATACGTCATATAAAATTACATACGAATTTACAGTACAATCTTTGAAAACTAGATGGTAGAAATTTTACCTTATGAAGCAAATTTACCGGTAAAATTGTAGGCAACTTTTTTTTTTTACAGTGTATTGCACAGTCTTTTAAAAGAATACAAGTTTTAAATAAAAAGGTGCAAAGTTATTCTTTGCAGTGGTATTGCAACATATTTACACGTATTCTGGCGGTATCCTTTTCTTTAAGATGACTGTGGTTACAGATATAATCATAAATCTTCAAGATACAGGACAGCTATTCGTTACAGATGGCAAAAGAAGAAAACAACGCAGTATACTATAAAAAAATCTGTTTTTATTCTTTTATGAAAAAGTATTGTACGTGCGTAAATCCATAGGAATCCATGCAAGTAACGTATTAGCTTTTGTATCTTTGAAATTAGCTGTGTTATTAACAGCAACAAATCTCTATTGCCTTCATTCATTCATTTTCTCCAATCAAATTTACGACCAACCAAAGCTTTTTACAATTTTATGACGCACAGACAATAATATCAGCTGCATCGCTTCTTTTATCTCGCTTAAATTTTTATACCTACTACAATACATAATAATAATAATCTTCCATTCTGGCGAATATACTAACAGATGTAAAAATAAACTCAAGCGGGGTAATAAAGAAGATATTTCACGCGAATATTAAGAATGAGAAATAGAAGATGTTTATCTATTGATGAGCTTCTATGGTGTATATGTCGCCTGATGTATACTTATATAGAGCATGCGATTTTATGGATCTGTTAATGTACATAAATAAATCTACGGATTAATTCAGTTTGGGCTTCTAGGCTGCTTTTATTTTAATTCCATTTTTGAAATTAAATCTATTAGAACACAATCTCCAGTAATGACATCCATTGTTTCGTCCGAACACAGAACACTCCCATTAGATTAATTAAAACAGGTGAATTGCAATTCAGCGAATCAATGTAGCGAGTAGAATGGAAATCGTCAGTATATCGTAGATATACGCAAACAACCTCGTTTCCTTGGTGTCTTGCACGTCACAGTGGAAATCGTGCAACTGACAGGTTTCATGACAATGTTTCCATCTCTTCCGAAAACGTAATCGCTTACCCAAGTGAGATGGAAATTTAATTAAAATTAGTATCGTTGATTGCTGGAGAATACATACCCACTTTTCGCTTATTCTTATACATATTCGATTAATAGGCCACTAGGCGACAGTGGCGGGTCATGAGAATATTGAGTGGTGGGGCCGATCTTCCCCTCCAATTTATTATTTTAAAAGTTTGATTAATTACTCACTTGTAGTAATTAAACACCTCGTTTATTGCTAACTAAAATAATATCGACACAAGCACTTTAGAAGCATTTTAAGTGAAAAAATATTAATTCTCATGGGATTATTTATCACTAATATAAATACTAACGCATTCCTTCGATTCATAAGGGTGTTAAAAAAAAAGGTTGTCGATATTTTACTCAATTGTAGTACTGGGAAATAAATAAAAAGTCTTGTCACATGGTTCCCAATTCAACTGTTTTGACATATAGTCGATGCATATGTTTTAGTAGGATAAAATTTCAAGAAATCTGATCGCCATGTTAAGTAACAATGTTTTTTTAGTAAACTAAAAATTGTCTACATTCCACGTTCATTCTAGCACGCTCACCCTTCTTATGAAAGATCGCGCAATCTTGCGAAAATTCTGGAGTCTCCGATTTTCCTCGCAAGCAATTACGATTCGTTGCCTGATTCTTCCAAATTTTTACAGATCGTGCGTACATTAATGCCCCCAAATATAGAAGTCTAGAGGTGTCTGGAGCCATGCAGTTGTCACCGTCCTATCCATCTCTCGTTGTAATCTTATTAAAATTTTAACTACGATGAAAACTCGCAGGAGCTCATCGTGCATAACCACATATTTCATTTTAAAAAGTGCAATCTTTCAACAAAATGGGTAATTCATTTCTAAAAATCAATTTACTGTCCGTTAAACATTAGGAAGAAATACTGGACCAATTAAACGTCTCCAAAAATGCAAGCCAACATTAGCGAAAAACGGTTGGTGATGCGTTCAACAACAGCGTGGGATTTCACTGCCCAGACTGATTGTTATGAATTGAATATCCGTCTCTTGTAAACCCAGTCTCGTCACAAATAAAATCTGCGTCGCAAAATTAGGAGTTCTGCCAGCTTTCGTAAAACCCAGGACAAAAAAACCTACGTGCATCATAATCGAGGAGCAGAACTGCACGCGTTGAATGTGGTAAAGGATAGTGCGCTGTTCCCAGAATTCTCCAATGAGAGATGACTGACGTTTCAGTTCGCGCAAGTCTTCGTGCTAAATTTGGTGTCCTCTAGCCGTGTCAAAATATCTGATTCTACTGCGGAGAAGAAACTGATCTGGTCACCAGAACCACCATTAATTTTAAATGACCCAGTTTCGACAGCCGGATATGAGTCTTGAGAAATCTTATCACTCGTATCAAGCCATTGGAAATTCTTCGATACATACCGTGCTCAGTGGCATACCATTACACGATCGTACATAAAATGCGATCGGCTATTACGGCATTTGTATTATCATAATTGAGACAAAAAAAACTTGACGCAATGATACATAATCTGCTGACAGTGTTTGACAGAACTAATTTTAGTCACAATCAGTGTGTTTGACAAAGGAACTATTCTCAAAGCCGAAAAATGTTAGTTTTTTTATTTTAAAATATGCAATCGGCTATATGTCAAAAACAATTGAATTGCGGACCCATGTTGACTAAGACTTTTTTGTTTATTTCCACCAGTACTACAATTGGGTAAAATATCCGACAACCTTTTTTCAACACACTGTATATTTAGTCTTTAAGCTGCGCGTACACGGGCCACTTGCTTACATTCTAATGCGGCCTCAATAGGTCTTCAATGACAATCTACTAGTTGAGAGTAACAGATAACTTAGTTGAATCAACTAAACCGCCTCGTCTGAAATAGGCCTAAATAAATACAAAGCGTGTTTCGTCACAGCGAATTAAATGTGTGCCTAAGTGTATTTATTTTATGGGTAATTTTACAGAAAATAAGAGCTTTTTAATGATTAATTTATGTTTTCAATAATGGCACCACGGCAATATGATTCTTAAAAACAGCATACCACAATTTGGCGATAATTGCTCTAAACAGACAGAATTAGTAGATCAAGTAAGGGAATTTCAATAATTGTTTGTCGCCCTTAATTATTTAAACGGGAGATTATAGAAGGCCAGGGCCTTCCCTGACCGCCAATATTTCAAACTATAATATAGCGTCAAGTTATAAATTGTATCGTAGTATTAGAGCTATATGTACATAACTGGTCTGCATGCAAATTGGATATATGCCCTCCTGCGCCGTTGAATGAATAATTGAAAAGCTGTCGCGTGATGCAATTTTGTAAATTCCCGGTTAATTTAATTATTTATTGCTGTGTATTTGCCGGAAATAATTTATTCATTTAAATAACAGAGAGCACCTTCTCTAAATCCTTTTGACAGTAATAAAAATTTTGGTTATAGTTAATAAACCTTCCACCCGAAATTGTTAGCGAAAACTTAGTACTTTCCCTAACAGCCAGAAATATTACATAGATATTTTTAAAAATATATTTTATAATATTTTCGTGAGAGTTTTGAATCATATTTCATATTTTTTCTAAATATAGATAAAATATTCAATTAAAATATTTATTCATATTTTAAATTAATGTAAGCGCTATATTTTTTCTAAATATTTATATGAAATTGAGATTTTTATGCAATCTATTTATTTGTCAAAAATGAACTAAATTTGTTCTTGGTTATTTAGAATGTATAACGTCGATAAACGAAAAGTGAAACATACATAGAGTTGTCTAAAAGGCAAGAAACTTGTTTCACACTCACCATACAAGTTAATAATCAATAATTCTGGCATCTTTTAGGCATACTGAAGGTTTATACAATTAGTCACTATTTTATTGAAGTTTTCAAATAAAAAACAAACGTATTTATTATCACTTCATTTGAATAACCAATAAAATGAAAAATACTCATTTTTAAGTCTATGCCTTGGCTGGTGCCAGGTACAACCCTATGGCTTTTTTCATATCTTCGGTAGTGGCACTCTCATGGCGTTCCGTGTGGCCTCTAAATCAATGCCAATTGGTATTAGATCATACCATGAATAAAACATCGTACAAACATTATCAACACCTACTAATACATTTTGGAGCATTACAATAATTAGAGTGTAGCTACATTCTAATACTACGATACTATTTTTACTTTATTTCATAATATTTGAAAACATTCTACGTACAAACAATAAACAAACACAACGTATTCTAACCTCTATTTGAGGTTATGACGCTTATCTAGCCGAGATGAATCTCTTAAGCATAATCAACATAGCAATTTATGCTGGTAGATGCAGTACATATATGATGCATAAAATTCCTACAATTATATTATTAAACGATTTCTGTACATAGCGATATTGAGCACTCCAATTATCTATAAAATGCCATGCATGGTGTCAAAGTTTTGCTTCCCTCGTAGTTCGCACCACAGAAACTAAACACACCCCCGCAACAATTAATTACACAGTTAACCCTAATCTGACCTAATCGTATACAATTATAAACTATAACATGTAACGGACAAACGAATGAAAACGTTGATGATACGCCACGTGCGCGTATGCATTTCTATGTTATACCTAATCCATAGACGCATAAACCAATACTAAATCATATAACACGGCACCGTAATGAATAGAGGTGTGTTGTTGACGTTCGCAACTTACAAATATTACAAATAATAAATACAAAACGAATATATTAATAGAAAAGTTAGAGCGCTCAACTTAGATACTAATGTTAAATCAGTTTAGATATATATTATTTATTAATCTTTAAACTATCATTTAAATAGTACATACCTACTTATATGTATGGATATTTATCCATTTTATATTATTCGTCCTACGCCACCAATGTACAAAAGCAAAAATTCAATCTTTTTATTTATATGAAATAAATATTTACAGAATACAAAGCAAAATATTCTTGCAGAGTTATGAAAAATATATTGAGAAAAACATTTGCAATAAAATATTATTAATGCTACATAACATATATATTTTTAAATGTTTTCCTAATATATTTTTATGCTATGTAATAATTTTTTTTTTTTTCTTTTCTTTGGAGGAGGAATCTTCACCAAAGAGCACCGACACACCCGTGTGTGCCGTGTGTGGGATTCTGGTCGGGGGGTGCAGGACCAGCCTACCCACTAAACCTCCCCCTCTTCCCACGACTTGGCCGGAACCATCTTATCAGATATCACATCAGGCACAATTCGGCAGTCAGCTCATCCCATAAGTTTGTGTCTGCCTTTCTCTTTCCTCTATCGTCCTTAGCGCTCATAAGACTCTGATTCAAGTTTTGTAACCATTTGCCAATTTCTTTCGGATTTCAACATTTCAGCTATTATATTTTCTTCGGACAGATATAATATTTAAGTTTTAAGTATTTACTTCCCCTCTGATCTCATTCCCCCTATGACATTCAAAAATCGTGTGTCGGACCGTGTCTTTCTCGTCACAATATCTACAGTCGCTGGCAGTTATCCTTCCAAATCTTTTAGCATAGAAAGCGTATATCCCATGTCCGGTCCAAATCTTGTCAAATGATAATCAAGGTCTTCGAAATTTCAGGTGAGCCTTCTCTTATATTCGGATAAGTTCCTTGTCCATTGTGCCTTTGTTACAATTTTTGTTCGCAGGCGTTCCTGCACAATGTTCACTACCGCAGTCGGTTGCCTCAGCGGGGCTTCTAGTCTTCCATTTTCGTTGGGCATAACATCTTGGCCTGCCATATAGTTCTACTGGGACGGTCGCAGTTACCACTTGAAGTGCCTCGAGTGATGTTTTTCGAAAAAGCCGACGCCACTCTTAATAGTATCCTTCTTGTTGTTTCTCGAACATATTTCGATATATTTTTTTTCTAGGACCTTGTACCAAATCGGCGCTCCATACAGAAGAACAGAATGCGTGACTCCGCTAAGCAACAAGCGCTATGCATATTATATTAATATAACTAATATTCAAGAAAGATTTAATATTTTTTAATATTTATAAAATATGAAATGAATATAGTTGGTCACTGGGAATCGTAAGGGTTAGCATTTTTTTTTTTAATTGTTATAGCAAAAATAATTGGCAAAGTTTTTGTAATAAAATAAGATTTTCACGAATAACACCCGACATTTCATACAATATGTCACATTCTTCCCAGAAATTAAGCTTTCCAAACCAACCAGAACAACCGTACGACATTCACGCTCGAAAATTCCAGTAAAACTTTACGCCTTTATCGGTAGAAGAGCTACCAGGAAAGCCGTGGGCGTCAAAGTAGATGCGTGAGCTAAAATATCTGCGTCACCGCGGTTGATGGCTCATTTTATTATTGCCGCTTTTATTCCCGGCCCGTAGTTCGAGAGACATAAAATTTTTACGTGTTCATAAACACGTAAAGTTCCCCCGTTTGTTCCGAGAGCTTTTCATCATTCCGAATATATATATATTTTTTATAAAAAAAAAGGAAAATGTGGCACACGACCCACACCTTGATTTCGGCCATCCGTGGAGAAAGTGTCGCCCTGGAGAGATCTGCAGGAAGTGATTTTTTACGATCTTTTGAGTATTATAGAAGGAGTGAAGGATACGGATGGCTTAAGTAGGGTATAAAGTGCTTTATTATTAGTGGATTTGAGTTTTACTGTGGCAATCCGGTAGAAATTTCTGGTACCTACATAAGTTGGTGTGACGTCATAAAAATATTTTTTTTATTGAAAATTAGGATACTTAAATTGATCTGCTGACTTTATTCATTCTCTTATATGTGATAAGCGAACTTGGTTGTCACTCAAGCTTAAAAAAGATAACATGAAGAAATTAGCCAGTAGGGAAGATACAATTTAATCTACCAGCGATTTCCTATGTACAGATTCTAAGGATTATATTTTATTGAATATTTTTTGACCAAAATTAAAAAGTCGAATAACACTGCGTAGGCTTTCACGGCCAGTGTCATTCAATTAGTGAAACTGTGCTATCCACACATACGTTGTATGAAGGAAAATAACGAGCAAAAACGGAACAGCAAGGAAGCCCTTTATCACAGTAATAGCCAATTGTTTATGGAGCATTTGAACAGAAGCCTAAGTCCCACGTATGAAACCCAAGGTTTGGCTTGCGATATGTCGAGATACTTGTGTAATATGGCAACACGGAGAAAAAACTACAACAGTTCTTGGAACACATAAACTCACAGCACCCAGCCATCAAGTTTACCATGGAGAAAACAAAAGGAAATCTCCCTTTCGGATTATGGTTAAGAAAAAAAAGAGGGAATGCTACAGCACGCGTATTTGAAAGAAGACGCACACCGATAGTCTCACCATCCATCCGATGAGAAGACATTAATACAAACTACTATCCAGAGCGAAACCATCAAGTGACGAACAACATCTATCAGTGAAAGATTCATTTGGAGAAAGACTAAAGAAGAATGGTCACTGAATCACATAAGGAAGCCACTAAGATGAAAACACGGAGACAACTACAGAATCACGAAGAGGGATGGCGTTTCTACCTTACATAGCAGGAGTCACCGAAAAGTAGGCCCGAATTGCGAAGAAACATAACGGACAATACGCTTCGGAACTGCAACGTCGATCCGGTAGTATAGCGACCGCAAAGGAAAAGACCACCAAAGGACGCACAGAAGTAGCTACAGAAACATGTCAATGCGGACAGTATACGCGGACAACAGAGCATCGACAGAAGAAAAATGAGACAGGGGACCAAGATAAGAAGGACCGAGCAATCAGGGTGCAAACAATGCACGACACCGGACACAAAATGGATTTCAAGATGTAAAGTAATAACACCACCAAGAACTACGGGAAAGATCATCAGGAAGCCATAGAAAAGAGAAGAATAAAAACCGTTAAAAGAAAAAGGGTACCACTTAGAACACTGGAAGAGCTACTACGACCTACGGCAAATGGAGCGAAAAACTACACCGTTGATGCACCAAGGGCGTATTAAGAAGATTCGGACCATGGAGAATCAGTCAAGTTATCTGAGAAGCTGTCAGTATGACAGCGAAACGTCGAGAGAAAGTTTTGAAACACGGCGAAACCGCAAGAAGCTGTTAGTTATAAAGTAGAATTTTGCGAAGATAAATCTCTAGTCTATTTATTACAATTTATAATAGAAGTTTACTTATGGGTCACATGTACAATAAGAATCATTTTTTTGTTATCTAAAATATTTTGGGAAAAGTATCTTTTATATTTGTCTAAATTTAATAACACTAATTTATAAAAGTGTTTATTCTAAAAAATTCCTCAAAAAATTATTATATAGTAATGGCGGGACGGACGTTTAAGGTATTCTATTTCCATATTTCAATAGGTATGACCTCCACCCCTCACTTGAGGTTCGCAAAGCCTCTGACATAACAGCGGTTATTGCTACCACAGTATATTAGAGTAAGGACATGTTCGCAAAAATCCATTGTTCTTGAGTGGTCCGCTTGAATACCTTCAAGCCCACTGCCATTTTTAACGCTGTTCCGGGAATTTTCAACGTCTAGATAATTTATATTTTAAGAAAGTCGAAAAATAAATAGAAAATCACAAATTTATGCGTTTTTATTCTGATTTTGTTGCAAATATTTATGACAGTATAAGTCATAAAACACGGTCCAGTAAAATAATGTATTGATTAATGTAATACCTATATTTGCAAGTGTTTACGATAATCATGTTCAGATCTTTCTTTTGTGAAATAAATCTTTGTTTAATTTTTATAGTGTAAAAAGATTCTCAGGAAAATATAATTGGGTTCTTTCTCAAATAAATAATAAAAAGCAACAGCATCGGAGGAAGGGACTTCTAATTAGGGTTCAGAGCTATGACTATATCGTTCGTGGGATACAAAGATTGGTCCTTACTATTCGACTACTTCATTTCTAACATCCGACCAAGCACGGTTTGTCAACAAATGTCGGGGTGCACAAGTGATAGAGTTCAGACGTAACTATATAATATTAAATTCTATAATATGAATAAATGCGATTAAAATTTATACCAGTATAATGCAGTTCAAACAAAATCACTTATTTTAAAAAATGAACATAAATGAATTAGGGTGGTTACTGCGATAATAGCAATCAGCTAAAATGTGTATCTAAAAAAAATGATTAAGTGACTTAGGAACTCTGCACAACGATAATATTCTTCTATCATGTACTTTCTTAATTCTTGTCGTATCATATATATAGATTCATGGAATCAAGAACTGCGACATCCTTAGCATCAATTTATCTTGCGAGAGTGATGGCACTACAACATCAACCCATGGGTCTTTCTTTCACGGTTATTTGAAGTATTTCACTTAACTAACAATATAATATATAAGAAAGTATTTAAATGTTATGGCCCTGCCACCATTACCTTTTACACAAGAAATCATGTTCATTAATGTTTTTAAACTGAGGGGTATTCAAACTAATAAATACGTAAATAAAAATAAACAAGTAAATATATAGATAAACGCATAGTAACTATTTGGGTAGATACGAACGTAAACATAACAACTGCCTTTTGGAAGCTGTTGTGTATGTTGTGAGTTAGGTTTAGAAATTGGACCGCTATAACTCCTCTTTGTTCTTACTCCCGTTACTTGTTGCTACTTCATACTAGTTCTACTGCTACTATTTTCTTTGGCGGCAACTACAAAGGTCTAATTGTGGGCAAGTAAATCGTCGTACAAGCCGAAAAGCGGCATCTTAAGGACATTATCTTTCAAGGCGATAGTCGCGGATTACGGTGACGTTTACATTGACACATAAAGTAAAGACGTGTTAGATGAGTTTTACTAATTCGCCTTACACACATAAGCCATAATGTTTTGATTGGATTGTAACACACTTCAACCCAATGCTATCATGGAAACGCCAACTAGCATCGATTAAACGAAATATCGCTTAGATTTTTCCACGTTTGTCGCGCTTATCGAAAAAGCGCACATCGTACGTCAAAAGCGAAGAAAAACCTGCAAGGGACAGGAAACACCGTATCTAAAATCTTAACGTTTTTTTCTACTAGGAAAAATCCGGGAGCCGACCGTTTTATTTACCCATATATTGTTTTATAACATCAGAATGCTTCTTGTGTAACACACGCCATTGTAGCACGGGCGGCAGTTCGTGCTTTTATAACACATAATGCTGAAACGTGTGGCCGAGTAGAAATCCGCTCTTTATTGGAAAATTGCCGAATTATGGCGCCTTGTACCGATGGCTCGTGCTTTCGGAATACGACCCTTCCTGTTCTATGTTAGAATATAGTGTGTGAATTGGAGGAAAAGCGTTTTTCTACTTTATCGAAATCTTAAACGAATACAGGCAGCGACAATAGGAATTATTGCAAGTTAGAAAGTTATTCATGCAATTTTGTTTATTACCAGTACTTTATATAAACAGAAAATAATGTAAAATAAACACTCATACGTTAAAATACAGGCCAGATCATGAATGTTTGTAGTTACGTCAAATTTGCTTATGACGTATGCAGCGTCTGAACAAATGTAGGCACACCAACATTTTTACAATGAACTGTACGATGACAATTGTAAATTTAGGAGGTTATACGCAGCTTAAAATAGATTTCTTTATAACTGAAAGAATTGTTCAGTTTTATTACGTGCGTTTTAACAACAATCTGAGTAATGCAACTAATGGATTCTAATAGTGAACTTTCTAGTGACAATGCTTTCGTGATCAGGCAAGCTTATTATTAATGTGTTCTCAATGAAATAAGTGTTACCACAATAATGAGTTCTCATAGCAAAAACTATTTCAATTAAAATGTAGAAATATTCAGCAACATAAAAGTATTTAGTTTAATATACGTTACCAATGATGAATTAAAGAAAGAAGATGTTTTTATTTTATGTAGCAACATAATTTCTATCAATGGTATAAAAAACATAATATTGCAGTAATTAAATAAAATATGTCATATTGAAAGAAAAGAATAGTCAATTAAAAATATATTCGCTCTCACCTTCTGTCCGCAATTAACTGTCAATCATGTTGCTTCACATTCGTACCACTTTATTATTTTCCCTGTGTGAATTGTGCAATTTGTGCCAGGAGTCTGGTGACAGCTGTCCAAACATCCTTGCCACATCCCAAACTGTTAATCGCCATAACCATCCGGACCAATATGGTTATTATAATATCCTTTCGCATGTGCTCATAATCAATTCGATAGCATTGAAAATCGCAGTGATCAGAGGAAGTCTTTGAAACTTTATGCCCATGGCTCGAAGTAATTCATCAATAACATAACCTTAACCATAAATTACTTTACGAACATATAATTTTATTTCCCTCTGACACTCACATGTTCTTGGCCTGAATTCGTGGCGTGTATAGGCTGTTGAAGCACTCGAATGAAGGAAACAGCAGATATAGCTTCCTTCTTGCGCTTTGTGTTGTAGATGATACCCATAGAAATGCCCAAAGCATTCGCAACTCTCTACAATTTGTATGTAAGTTTTAATTAAATAATAACCAATTAACAATTTACCTCATGGACCGCATCAACGGATATTAGAGGATTTCCATTTCGCTTTTTCCTCCTCGAAATACACTAGTAAACGACTCGAGCAACTCTTGGCAACCAAGAACTAAGTTATTTACCGGGCATCTTGAATTGTAACCTAAAAAAATGTTTAAGTCTTGGTATGTTTCTTTAACACCCTCTAAACTTCCACAAACTAAAACGATTACTGCCGCTATAGCTCTGAAAAGAACTTTTGCGAAAAGAACATAATAGAAGTAAATAAAAATGCAAAACCAAAGAAGGATCAATAAACAGTAAAAAGCAGATGTAAATGTCAACGAGCGGTAAAAGGATTAAAATGCGTGGTGCATGCCCTGAATGAACATTAGAAAGGTCTTATTTACGCATTACTCGACCGTCATTCCATCTCATTTCAATAGTTTGTGAACTTAATAAATATGGACGTATAGCTTAAGTAGCTCGACTTATGTTATATACTTCTATCTCGCTTCTCTATATGAATGCTTCCAATTTTTTTGAAACTACGCTTGTCCTTTACTTTACCGACCTGTTAATGACGTAACTACAAACATTCAAGACTTCCTCTGTATGTATATTCACGTTCGCTTAGTATAGAAATTAAATCCGTACCCGATCAATAAATTTTGGAACTGTTGCCTCACAGCCAAACGGGAATAACTCATTTTTTCACTGTGAATACACCTCTGGAAATAATTAATTACCCATCAACGGTGAATGTCCGCATACATTATTCCTGAAAGCTCTCGTCCGGGCAAACTAATTTTCGGAGCGTTCCGTGAAAGTGTAAATCCGAACTACGAATGCCAAACCGTGACCAATCGTGATTCATAGTTAATTCAGTTGTCACTGGGAACGTCTGTCTGAGTCCAAGGTCACGGGTCATTCGGCATTCGAACCGCGAGATCTAGGTATGCGTGACCGCGGATTCGTCAGCCCTTTTACCTTCTTTAAACGGATTATTGGACGTATTGGCGTATACGTATTATGTTATTCACCGCTTCTATTTGTTCCTAAGCGCGTAGTCTTTGTACTTTGCTAAGTTCACCACTGGCAATTCGTTGCAACACCTTCGTCCACTATATGAGAGATCCCCAGTGACCAACTATATTTTTTTCATATTTTATAAATATTTAAAAAATATTAAATCTTTCCTGAAATAGTTATATTAATATAAAATGCATAAATATATATTATAAGAAATATATTAGGAAAACATTTAAAAAATATATATGTTATGTAGCATTAATAATATTTTATTGTTTTCTCAATATATTTTTCATAACTCTGCAAGAATATTTTGCTTTGTATTTCTCTAAATACTTATTTCATATAAAAAAAAAGATTGAATTTTTGCTTTTGTACATTTGGTGCGTAGAACGAATAATATAAAATGGGTAAAATATGCATACATATTAAATAGGTATGCACCTATTTAAATGATAGTTTTAAGATTAAATTAGATAATATATATCTAATATGATTTAATTAGTATCTAAGTTGAGCGCTGTAACTTTTCTATTAATATATCTGCGTTTTGTATTATATTGTATGTAATATTTGTAAGTTGCGAACGTCAACACAACACCTCTACTCATTACGGTGCCGGTGTTATATGATTTAGTATTGTTTATGCGTCTATGGATTAATTACATAGAATGCATACGCGCACGTGCGTATCATCAACGTTTTCATTCGTTTGTCCGTTACATGTTATAGTTTATAATAGATATACGATTAGGGCAGATTAGGTTAACTGTGTAATTAATTGTTGCGGGGTGTGTTTTGTTTTTGTGGGACTACGAGGTAAGCAAAACTTTGAACATGTCATGGGCATTTATAGATAATTGGAATGCTCATATATCGCTATGTACAGAAATCGTTTAATAATAGAATGTAGGAATTTTATGCATCATATATGTACTGCATCTACCAGATAAATTGCTAGTTGATTTGCTTAAGAGATTCATCTCGGTAGATAAGCGTCATAACCTCAAATAGAGGTTAGAATACGTTGTGTTGTTTTATTGTTTGGTACGTAGAAATGTTTTTCATATTATGAAATAAAGAAAAATAAGTGTCGTAAGTATTAGATGTAGCTACCACTCCAATATTTGTAAATGCCCAAATGTATTAGTAGGTGTTGATAATGTTGTACATGTTTTATTCATGGTGTGATCTAATACAATTACATTGTTTTAGAGGCTACAAGGAAACGCCATGAGAGCGCCACTACCGAAGATATGAAAAAGCATAGGGTTCTACCTGGCCACCAGCCAAGGCTAGGCTTAAAAATATAGTATTTTTCATTTTTATTGGCTTATTCCAAATAAAATGATAATAAATACGTTTGTTTTTTATTTAGAACACTTCAATTAAAAATAGTGATGAATTTGATAAACCTTCAGTATGCTTCAAAGATGCCAGAATTATTGATTATTAACTTGTATTGTGAGTGCGAAAAACAAGTTCTGCCTTTTAGACAACTCTATGTATGTTTCATACTTTTCGTTATCGACGTTATACAATTCAAATAATCAAGAACAATTTTAATTCATTTTGACCAAATAAATAGATTGCATAAAAATCTCAATTTTCATATAAATATACAAAATATTTGAAGAAAAATATAGCGCTTACATTAATTTAAAATATGGAATAAATATTTTATTGAATATTTTATCTATATTTAGAAAAAATATGAAAAATATATTCAAAAACTCTCACGAAAAATATTTATAAAATAAATTTTTAAAAATATCTGTGTAATATTTCTGGCTATTAGGGATGCGTAACACTAATAATGGATCTGATTACCGTGATATATGTTCAATATAACATTTGTGGTGGTAATATGTCGAACCATAACCTGTGGAGGAATAGTTTGGTGGCAAAAGACGCAACAAAAGTAATCACTTGACTGATGTCTTCCTCTCTCCATCATTGGAACTAAAAGCACTTCTGGACCTACCATCCTTGCACATTGTTGTGGTAAGGTAGACCGTCAGACTTAAAAGCATTTCACCTAATTGCAAGCACATAGAGAATCAGTCGCCGATTATGTTTAGAAGACGAGAAGACAGTTGAGCAAATGTTCTTCCCAGTGACAGAAACCCAAAGTTTACAGGACAGTTTCTGCAAACTTTGGGAAGGTTGACTCTGCCCTAAAAGACCTGGAAAGAATTTTTATTTAGCAAAATACTTAGATACCTAAAGGGCCACAACTTGTAGCATGAACCTTAGGATAACATCTGCTCTATAATAGACCTTACTAACCTAAACTAAATCATCATTTTGGACTTTCCCAGTCATAATAAATGCAATCCTTTTACCATAGGTGTAATAGATTTAATTTTGCGTCAAGTATTCAAGCCAGTTGGGACACGTGTGGAGAGCCGGGAATGGTGCAGTAATCCGCAATATCTTGGAATGGCAACCAGGAGGTAGAAGAGGAAGAGGCAGGCCTAGATCTACATGGCTACAAGAAGTTAAAGAAGATCTTCACAACGCCGGCATTCATCGATGGCAGGAGAGGACACAGGACAGGGACAGGTGGAGGGATGTGTGTGAGAGGATATAGGAGAGGATTGATCTACCCGTTTTTTGAAGATCTAGAAAGCTCTTGAAGCGGCGATACCCCGTTGGGGTTCTTAGTCATTATATATATTCAAGCCAGTTCTTCAGATTATGACTGAATGGTTGCAATCCAAATCTCATCTGTTTGTTTCCCCAACATTTTAAACGCGATTTAAATTTTAATTAATCCACTAGACGGAATAGGAACTGTCACTAATCTCTGCTACAATATAAATTCACACACTGCCGGAGCGTTAATGGCGATTCGATCGCCGGCATGGGGCTGGATGGACCTCTACCACACTGATCACCCCTCTTCAGCTCTCACCGCACGTTGCTATGCATCCGAACGTGCCGTTTCTCCCTTCATATATATATATTAGAGGGCTATTAATTAGTACATCTGTAACTGCGCGCGAGCTAATGAATCTTGTTACGTGAGGGCGGCCGCTTTTGGGGAGGGGGGGGGGTGGTTAGGGCGCAGGTGTCGCCATTCCGTACGTCATTATCGTCACATGTGCTAACAAGCAGACGGAGCAGCGTGCGACAGGGTCAGAGGGCCCCGAATACCTCGCTAGGTGGCGCTCTTTAAAGGCGATCCTGTCCGAAAAGTAGGGGTAGTTTTGATGGATTATCTAAAAATTGGTGGAGCGTGAGGTTTTAATGGAAATAAGAGTAAATCAAAGCGATTATCTCTATATACGAAAGGGGAGATGGTGATTTTTTTTTTTTATTTTGGCTGGAATGTTTGTAAGAGATGTTGTGTTTATTATTTTAACAGCTTCGAATGAGCATCCTTACAAAATATCCATTATGACACAACTGACATTACATCTAAATGATAGGGCAATTGATTTGCATCCCATTTTCTACAGAACAATCTGGACAAGTGCTGACAGGAAACATGCGTTCAACAATACTGCTACAGAACATTAGAATACTGAAGAGACTTAACAAAAAACAAGTCTTTTTGTCGTTGTGATGACTTGCTTGACAATAAGAACTTCTCAGCTATCCTCAGACTGTTAAGATTATCTTGCACGAGGGAATCAAAAGCGTAGGTAGAAGTTCTGGAGATCTTAATTTTGCCCACGATCGTATCTTGACGTAAGACAATTTTTGGTACAATCATATACAGTGACGGACGCGTGGATTGGAACAAATTCATTTAAAATTCAGGGATTTCTTTTTAAAAAAAACGCTCAGACACGTCAATTTTTATTTTTGGCTGCAGGTTTTTTTATGGCAAATTCATGTATACAGTGTGGCCAAAAAAAAGTTACAACGACAAACTAAATTTTCTCAAACGAAAACATTTATTTTTTATTTTACTTTTGAATTCTAAAGCGAATTCGAAGAATGTTTCATGTACCATGTCCTATACTTAAGCTCAACAGTTCTCGAGAAACTTGCAATTGATTTTTCAAAATTTCCAAGGACGCGTGGGTTGGAACAAATTGATTTAAAATTCAGAGGTT
The DNA here is from genome assembly GCA_004143645.1 of Protaetia brevitarsis. Classification (NCBI taxonomy): domain Eukaryota; kingdom Metazoa; phylum Arthropoda; class Insecta; order Coleoptera; family Scarabaeidae; genus Protaetia; species Protaetia brevitarsis. The sequence continues at coordinate 67,195 of RXPK01002043.1, forward strand.
TGTTTTTTGGAAAAACGCCCGGACACGTTGATTTTTACTTCTGGTTGAGATTTTTTTTTCATGGTACATTCATGTATACAGTGTAGACGAAAAATAAGTTATGACTACTAACTATTTTTTTTAATGAAAATACCTGTTTTTCATTTATTTTTTGAAATCTGCATCCAATTCCAATATGTTTCTTGTATAGGTCTCCATATCCTAACTTTCAATTGATTCTTCAACATTTGGAGAACGCAGTGACTTAGCAAATTATTAAAATTCAGGAGTTTGTTTTTTTGTAAATTTATTAAAAAAAAAAACAGAACAAATCAAATCAAATGTTCAAATTGTTGACCATTACCTTCCTGTAGTTGTATGTATTTTGTATGAGTGCTATTGTACTTGTGTAACTATTTTAGAAGAGAAGATTCACAGACTGATTGGTTTACAGCTACTTTCGAGAGTTGCTTTTTGCCGATTTTCTTTTAAACGAGCAAATATGTCAATGTGTGTGCCTGTGGAACTGTAAGATGCTTGGTTTGTAAATTGTCTGTTACGTGGCCGGTCTCTAAACTTTTTTCTATCTTAACTAACTACAATCGTGTATAGCCGTCTCCGGGTATTTATCATTAAATAATTCGAACTTGAGCTTGTGTTCGGGTTCTGTTACCATATCCTACCATCATCAAAATTTATATTCGTTGCTTCTCAGTTAAACGTGCCATTCTTTCAAACTTTATAACTGCGCTTGACAATTACTTACTTGAAGTGTCACTATACATTGACAAGTGAAAAGTGAATTATCGAAAATACCAGAATTAAAAAAAAAAATAAAATAAATACAACATGGAATGTTTTGCTTGATACAAAAAAAACATCCCCAGAAATATGGTCTTAATTAATGCAATCATGAATTTCTCGATAACTGTTGAGTTTAGGTATAGGAAATGGTACACGAAACATACTTAGAATTCGATGCAGAATTCAAAAAGGATATAAGAAATAAGTGTTTCTATTTGAAAAAATGTAGTTGGTGGTCGTAACTTGCTTTTTGAGTCACACTGTATATATAAATTTACCGTAAAAAACCCCTGCTGAAAACAAAAACCGACATACTTCACCGTTTTCAAAAAAACAAATCTCTGAATTTTAAATGAATTTGTTCCAACCCACGCGTCCTCACTGTATAAACCATATTTGGGTCTGTGTGAGTTGTTAATACAGAGAAGAAGAAATCAAACAAAGGTCTAGTTCCTCACAACATTCTTTTGTGAGAAACTAGATCTTTCTTTGATTTAATTTTTCCCCTGCAATCATATAACTTCGAAAGTTGACAATATCGCGCGCATTTTTACAAAAGTCTTTAACAAGCTTGATTTTTTTTTGCCATTATCGAGATATTGATAAATTTTCAACTTGCGTTTCGTCTTCCAAGTGAACATTGAAAATGTGAATCGAAACAACGGATAATGATGTCAAAAAACGATTCATCAACAGAGGTTGCAAAAGAGAAATTCATTATTGACCTTAACAGTATTACAATTCTTACAAATTTTCCATCTTCAACGTAATTTAGCCAAAACAAACAATTCTCAACATACATCGAGCTGTTTAAACATTATTCGCGATGTGATGATCGATTTTGATACTCCGATCCTGAACTTCAGACGATATTACTCGAGCACTCGAGCTGTCACAACGCAAACGTCTGATGTTGGCCGTGGCCTCCAGGTATACAGGAATACCCTTCTTTTCCTTCATCTCTCCCGAATACTAATTAATGTCGGTGCAAATAATTAATGTCAGTCGCTGTGTAGCCGAGAGTTTAATTAACATCGGTTTCGAGCAATGTATTTGCGCGGCTTGGCGTGATCTCCACGGCTTCCCAATCTACAACAGACGTTGAGAAATTGACGGACAGAATTATGTATACGGTATGAACACGGTATATCCATTAGAACTGGATATAATTATGGAATGTAATGGGTATGGATTATAAGGCATGATATTTTTTGAAATAGTCGAACTAATTCGAACCCCAGTGACCAACTATATTTATTTCATATTTTATAAATATTTAAAAAATATTAAATCTTTCTTGAATATTAGTTATATTAATATAATATGCATAAAATATATTATAGAAAATATATTAGGAAAACATTTAAAAAATATATTATTATGTAGCATTAATAATATTTTATTGCAAATGTTTCTCATATATTCTCATAACTCTGCAAGAATATTTTGCTTTGTATTTCTGTAAATATTTATTTCATATAAAAAAAAAAGATTGAATTTTTGCTTTTGTACATTTGTGCGTAGGACAAATAATATAAAAATGGGTAAAATATGCATACATATTAAGTAGGTATGTACCTATTTAAATGATAGTTTAAAGATTAAATTAGATAATATATATCTAATATAATTAATTAGTATCTAAGTTGAGGCTGTAACTTCTATTAATATATCTGCGTTTTGTATTAATCTTATTTGTAATATTTGTAAGTTGCGAACGTCAACACAACACCTCTATTCATTACGGTGCCGGTGTTATATGATGTATTTGTTTATGCGCTCTATGGATTAGGTACATAGAATGCATACGCGCACGTGCGTATCATCAACGTTTTCATTCGTTTGTCCGTTACATTTATACGTATAATAGTATACGATTAGGGCAGATTAGGTAACTGTGTAATTAATTGTTGCGGGTGTGTTTTGTTTTTGTGGTGACTACGAGGTAAGCAAAACTTTGAACATGTCATGGCATTTATAAGATAATGGAATGCTCAATATCGCTATGTACAGAAACGTTTATATAAATAATGTAGGAATTTTACATCAATATAGTACTGCATCTACAGATAAATTGCTAGTTGATTTGCTTAAGAGATTCATCTCGGTAGATAAGCGTCATAACTCAACTAGAGGTTAGAATACGTTGTGTTGTTTTATTGTTGTACGTAGAACGTTTCAATATTATGAAAAAGTAAAACATAAGTATCGTAAGTATTAAGAATGTAGCTACCACTCACTTATTGTAAATGCTCAAATGTATTAGTAGGTGTTGATAGCTGTACGATGTTTTATTCATTGTATGATCTAATACAATTGGCATTGTTTTAGAGGCCAAAGGAAACGCCATGAGAGCGCCACTACCGAAAGATATGAAAAAGCCATAGGGTTGTACCTGGCACCACCAAGGTTAGACTAAAATGAGTATTTTTCAATTTTGTTGGCTTATTCAAATAAAATGATAATAAATACGTTTGTTTTTTATTTAGAACACTTCAATTAAAAAATAGTGATTAAGTTGATAAACCTTCAGTATGCCTTAAATAATCATTTCATATTTTAATTGAATATTTTATCTATATTTAGAAAAAAATATATTCAAAAACCTCTCACGAAAAATATTTATAAAATATATTTTTAAAAATATCTATGTAATATTTCTGGCTGTTAGGGAATGGTCAAATTTAATTGTGTCATCCTTGATATTAAATTTATGATGTGAGATGAATGCTTGAATCAAGGAAGCAGTATGTGCTACGCTTCCCTTAAACACCAATGAAGTTTAGGAATAAATAAGTTGCGCCAGAAATACTGATGCAGGTAATAGAAACTATATCGAGAAGACCGCAATTACACTGAACTAGAATGCATAATCCTTCCGCCATTTTGTCCCCCTCAGTCTCTGTAATATGAAGCACAAGCTCTCTTCCGCGTCCCAAGTCGATTTTTTTAATTAGATTCTCCGTACCCCAGCATCTCATAACTATCCACCCTCATAATATTTACACCCTAATAAGAAAATATTGTTAATATCCCCAAGACCGTGTGCCAACGAACCCTTAAGACGCTAACGGGACCTCAACTCAGACGATAGAGGTACATACCGTTATACGGAACGTTTCCAATTTAAAATTAAATTTCGTTATAATGACGGAAGGGCGAATTGATGAGACCCTTCGTATTTCGGAACCGATTGTTACCTAATTAAACGCTAAGTATCCCTTCTCCGCTTCGGCATATCAGCTAGGCCTCAGGGCGCCAGCCTGGAATTACTTATTACGATGCCGTCGAAGTACTGTACATGTCGGCGATGCAGCTTTCGAGAATTTAATTCATTTCGGAGAGGCTTTGGAGTAAAATGTCTCATTATCTTTTTTTTTTTTTAATTTTGGCGAGTGCTTCGCTTATCCGGTATTGGTTTAATTGAAGTACTTCGTCGTCAAGACGTCTCACTCGAGTGCACCAGTTACTAGGATGTGGATAATTATAGTGGTTGCTAATGTATTTCTCAATTAGTTTTTAAAAAAAATAGTTTTTACCTTTTTGTAGAGTTTTCAAGCATTTGCTAACAGTTTCTCTGATTAATAGCGTAATGTGAAAGTGATATTCCCTAACAGCCAGAAATATTACATAGATATTTTTAAAAATATATTTTATAAATATTTTTCGTGAGAGGTTTTTGAATATATTTTTCATATTTTTTTCTAAATATAGATAAAATATTTAATTAAAATATTTATTCCATATTTTAAAATTAATGTAAGCGCTATATTTTTTCTAAAATATTTATATGAAAATTGAGGTTTTTTATGTAATCTATTTAATTTGTCAAAATGAACTAAAATTGTTCTTGGTTATTTAGAATGTATAACGTCGATAACGAAAAGTTGAAACATACATAGAGTTGTCTAAAAGGCAAGAACTTGTTTTTTTACACTCACCATACAAGTTAATAATCAATAAATTCTGGCATCGTTTAAGGCATACTGAAGATTTATCAAATTAATCACTATTTTTTAATTGAAGTGTTCTAAATAAAAACCAAACGTATTTATTATCATTTTATTTGAATAAGCCAATGAAAATGAAAAATACTCATTTTTAAGTCTAGCCTTGGTTGGTGCCAGGTACAACCCTATGGCTTTTTTCATATCTTCGGTAGTGGCGCTCTCATGGCGTTTCCTTGTGGCCTCTAAAACAATGCCAATTGTATTAGATCATACCATGAATAAAACATCGTACAACATTATCAACACCTACTAAATACATTTGGAGCATTTACAATAATTGGAGTGGCAGCTACATTCTAATACTTACGATATTTATTTTTACTTTATTTCATAGTATTTGAAAACATTCTACGTACAAACAATAAAACAACACAACGTATTCTAACCTCTGTTTGAGGTTATGATGCTTATCTACCGAGATGAATCTCTTAAGCAAATTAACTAGCAATTTATCTGGTAGATGCAGTACATATATAATGCATAAAATTCCTACAATTATATTATTAAACGATTTCTGTAATACATAGCGATATTGAGCATTCCAATTATCTTATAAATGCCATGACATGTTCAAAGTTTTGCTTACCTCGTAGTCACCACAAAAACTAAAACACACTTCGCAACAATTAATTTCACAGTTAACCCTAATCTGCCCTAATCGTATACTATTAGAAACTATAACATGTAACGGACAAACGAATGAAAACGTTGATGATACGCACTTGCCCGTATGCATTCTATGTACCTAATCCATAGACGCATAAACAATACTAAATCATGATATAACACCGGCACCGTAATGAATAGAGGTGTTGTGTTGACGTTCGCAACTAACAAATAATATAATACAAAACGTAGATATATTAATAGAAAAGTTACAGCGCTCAACTTAGATACTAATTAAATCATATTAGATATATATTATCTAATTTAATCTTTAAACTATCATTTTAAATAGGTACATATCTACTTAATATGTATGCATATTTTACCCATTTTATATTATTCGTCCTACGCACCAAATGTACAAAAGCAAAAATTCAATCTTTTTTTTATATAAAATAAATATTTACAGAAATACAAAGCAAAATATTCTTGCAGAGTTATGAAAAATATATTGAGAAAACATTTGCAATAAAATATTATTAATGCTACATAACATATATATTTTGTAAATGTTTTCCTAATATATTTTCTATAATATATTTTATGCATATTATATTAATATAACTAATATTCAAGAAAGATTTAATATTTTTTAAATATTTATTATTGCACATTTTTGTTGTTGTGGAAGTTGTCAGCCCTGAAGTCTTCGGAAACACTACAGCCTCTATCCATTAAATTATACTCGCTATGCTCATATCCTGGTACCCTGGACTTATCTGTATAGGTTAATCGAAGTAATCCTCTGAATCCATTTTTGGCTTGCCAAAATTTTCCTATCTCTTTGCGTCCAGAGCTTGCACTCATACAGAATCTAGTAAGCGTTCTCTGCTTTCATCCCATTACCCAATCTTCAGTTGATACCTCCAGTGCTGGATCCTAATTTTCTGTAAGTGTCATTTCAGTGCAGGAAGATGATTCCTATTGAGCTGTAGTAGTAGTTCTTCAAACTCCTTCTTTAATGGTCCTTTAATAAAGGCTTTCCAAGAATTTGCCTGAATATTTTATCCCAGTATTTTTTATGTTTCCTGTTTACCCAACTTCTCACCTGTCTCGTGTTGTGTTTTTACACACTCCTAGAGCAGGTTTTGATGATGATCACTTAACTTGCAAGCAGATTCGACTGTATTTCTTTATAAGTTAAAATTAGCACAAAAAGTGTTAATTTGTCCGGATAGTACTCCAAAGGGATAATCATTTTGAAGACAGTGCCTCCAAATTGGCAACAGAAGCATTAGAAGGACATATTCAGATTAAAAATGGAATATTTTTTTTTTGCTAGAACGAAAGTCTAGAAGGAAAATGGTGGGTAAATACCTAAGGCCATGTTAACAGACGCAATTCCAGAAGATACTCACTATATGGTAAGGAAGATATTGACAATACTAAAGAATAAGCTAGATAATGAAGCTCTGATTTGGGTGCCGAGACATGAGGATATAAAGGGCAACGTAATCGCCGATGAACTAGCCAAGGAGGGCTCTAACACACTTCATGGGTCCAGAGCCCGTATGTGGGATTACTAAGGATTCCGCAAGAAGGGAGATTTGGACCTGCTTAGATAAAGAAAGTACAAAGAAATGGAGGTCGACTGAAGGTCAACTCCAAAACGCTGATACGGGATGGGGATGGTAGTTTCTCTGATAACCTACTCAAGCGCAGTAAGAAAGAAGTTAAAACCATTACTGGGTTGGTAACTGGACACTGTCCTCTGAAAAAGTATCTATACAACACAGGCCGTGTAAGCGAACCGTGGTGTAGAAGATGCGAACTACAGGAGGAAACGAGTTTACATGTAATCTGCGCATGTGAGGAACTGAAGGTACTCAGGCAGAAATATTTCGAGAGAGATCTATTGGAGCCCTCGAAGGTCCTCAAGTTTCCACTGGGCAAGATACTGGGCTTTATAGAGAACACCAAGCTGCTCGAGTGGAAATAGGAGAATCAATAGGGATGGTACAATGAGCACCAAGCTCAAGTGCCCACCCTAACTTGAATGAATGAATGAATGAATGAAGCTAGATAATTTATTTGGTAGCTCAAACTTAAAGATGGCTTACAGATTGTATGTATAAAAGAACTAATAAATAAAAATTTATCAGAGAAGAGGAAATGGAACCAAACTTTTATAAAAACGTTAACCGTATTCTCAAGAATTATTACCAATGGAAACCTTTTCTTAGACCCGGTTGTCCAAAAATTTAAAAACGTTGTTACAAAAACTTTGTCCACATAAGTTGAATCCTTGAATTCCTACAGCTGACAGAATGTGTGGTAAGATCCTTAAGAGACAAAATTGATTTCGAATAGAGAGCATTCATTTGCGTTGATTCGCGGGAAATTTAAAGTGATTAAATTTTCAATTCTTCTTCAATATCTTCTGTATTAATATATATTGGAATATAATTGTTTGTAATAGTATTTGAACTTACCTTACCTTTGATATTTGAAACACTCCTAAACTTTTATGTTTGTAATGGATTATAAATTCATTATTGAATAACGCTATATTTGATTGAAAACGCCGTTTCTATTTCAATTAAAGCTTTTTTTTTCCCATGGGCGGATGTAACTCGAAGAAGGACATTCGGCCAGAAGGACCTATTCTGCCCCATGGCAATTTTAGCCTCTCAATCAGGTTGCCCCTATCAAAGAATTTGTCAAGAGTTAACAGGGCCGGCGCTAGCTCACGATATTATATACAGATTATTCTTCCTGGTTAAGGGTTAAAGATAGGCAACCTGTACGTTAAGGTTTTTCGATTGTATTTGCTTATAGATATTATATATTATTTTATTTACCTTTATATCTGTTACACCCTGTATATTTTATCAGATATCGATCGAAACAATTCACACAGGAACGTTCCTGCATATTTACACGTAAGTTATAAATAAAATCGGAATGGAAAATGCGCCAAAAATCGAACATAGTAGTTGTATGCACACATTCGTACATTCGTACATACGTGACATACATATTTATGCAGAAGTAAACAACGTCATTCGCTGAACTATTACTACAACCTGCTATGCCCCGGGAACGGAAAAATATTTATTTTACGTTATTTTTGCATACGTTGTCACGGCACGTATACATTTTACGGCATTCCCTTCTTTACTCGCCCCATTATTCTGCCCTCCTCCCAATAAGATAATAAAATCGTATTTCCTGAATAAACAATACGTCTCTCCTATTTTTAACGTCGTGTGTTCGCGTGTTCTGCACGTAAAGCGACCGATTGGTGCGCAGGGTGAGTACCTGCTCGTGCGAACGAGGCTCTGTTTGATAACAGGTTTTTTTTCCCTTCCGTCATTCTGTAGGTGCATATGTTAATGCTATTGCTATAAATAACAAAAATGAAAGCAATATTACATAGCCTTTGGTCGCAGGATCATGAGAGGAATACCTGATTGTAAATAACCTATTTTGAAGTGCACGATATGCTACTTGGGGTGTGTAAGTTCTATAATTCACCATAAAGCTAAGTAACAGGAGCTAGTGGGATCATAACACCATCTTGAACTTGAATAGAAATGCCATCAAATGGTACACTGATGGCTCCAAAACGGCAGAACGAGCTGGAATAGGAATATATGGGCCTAGAACTACATATTTCGAAAGCTTGGGAAAATACCCAAGTATATTTCAGGCGGAAATACAAGCTATTGGAAGATATGTTCAGTTCATTATGGATAGGAACTATCGGAAGCAGGAAATTATCATCGTGTCTGATAGTCAAGCAGCTATCAAGGCGCTGAACTCATATGAAATCAGCTCCAAGATGGTCTGGGAATGCCTAGGGAAGCTAAATGAGCTAGGTAAAAGAAATAAAGTAACCCTTCTGTGGGTTCCGGGTCACACAGGAGTGGAAGGAAACGAATAACGGATAACTCGCAAAAAAGAGGGCTGGAATGCCTTTTGTAGGGCCTGAACCTTTTGCGGGTTAAGTAGCAGTACAATACTGAAGAAACTAAAAATGGAAATGGAACAGAGAAAATCCAGTTACTGGGAAAATCCCCAGGGAATGAGGCAAAGTAAAATTCTTCTGAAAACTTATAACCAGAAGATGTTTACAGAATGCATCAACCTGAGTAAGAACAATGTTCGCATATTAACAGGAATACTTTCAGGCCATTGTAGACTGAAAGAACACCTGAGTAAGCTTGGATTGGAAAAAGATCCTGAATGTAGATTTTGTGGGGAACAGGATGAAACATCCATCCACCTCCTCTCAAACTGCGTAGCACTGTGCAACTCGAGGGCATTGCACATGGGAGCATGTGAAATCGAAGAGGGAGACTTACCTAGACTGGGTCCCTCTGACATCCTGCACTTTCTAAAAGGAATAGGATTGGAAGGCCAGCTGTGAAGCAGCAAGAATAGGGGACACAATAGATCTTTTAGGTCGCAGTGTAACACCACCCTTCTATTTACATACATACATACAAGTTCTATAACCTTTCTTCATTTAACCTTTTGCTCTCTTACCCTAGATGGTCTAGACCTTGTCCGGTCTACGTACTATGTCTGCTAACTATCAATCTTATGCAAGCAGATATGTGTAAGATAAATAATAGCGAGTGGTTTCATACAAAGACCTTACTCCGAGAGATAACATCTATAATTTTAGCAAAAAAAACCGTTTTTTTTTTTGGGTAAAGCTACGCACGTTGAAAATAAGTAAATAACCAATTATAAGATCCTATATCGTCTGGACTCAAGAACGCCAATTTCACTCGAGAATCGTTGTTTCCTTTTTACTCTGTTCACCGAACATGTGTCACAATATCGCAAAGCGGTTTTACGCAAAATTCCATTTTTCCCGGAAATTGTCGTATACAGAAGAAAGTTAATTTCACGGTTCTTTGGATGCAAATAACTTACATCGTACGATCTTTAACTGATAATAAGACGTGGGCAATTAAGGAATGTGCAAAAAAAAAATTTTAGAACGCTATTAACTAAAAAAAAATTTAATGGTAAAGTTCCTGTACGATTTTGGGGCAATTTTGTGCCACTAAAACACCGTACAGGTATTTAACTTTTAGAAGTAATATTTCTAACTATAAATAAATAATTTATCGAAGAATTTATTGAGAAAATCGTAAATACTACTTGATATCATCCCCAGTGACCAACTATATTTATTTCATATTTTATACATATTTAAAAAATATTAAATCTTTCTTGAATATTAGTTATATTAATATAATGTGCATAAAATATATTATAGAAAATATATTAGGGAAACATTTAAAAAATATATATGTTATGTAGCATTAATAATATTTTATTGCAAATGTTTTCTCAATATATTTTTCATAACTCTGCAAGAATAACACTGCGTAGGCTTTCACGGCCGGTGTAACTATAACTAACAGCTTCTTGCGGGTTTCGCCGTGTGTCAAAACTTTCGCTCGACGTTTCGCTGTTCATACTGACAGCTTCTTCAGGATAACTGAACTGGTAGTTCAGTAAGTTCAGTTATCCTGAAGAAGCTGTCAGTATGAACAGCGAAACGTCGAGCGAAAGTTTTGACACACGGCGAAACCCGCAAGAAGCTGTTAGTTATAACTCTGCAAGAATATTTTGCTTTGTATTTCTGTAAATATTTAATTCATATAAAAAAAAAAGATTGAATTTTTGCTTTTGTACATTTGGTGCGTAGGATGAATAATATAAAATGAGTAAAATATACATACATATTAAGTAGGTATGTACCTATTTAAAATGATAGTTTAAAGATTAAATTAGATAATATATATCTAATATGATTTAATTAGTATCTAAGTTGAGCGCTGTAACTTTTCTATTAATATATCTGCGTTTTGTATTATATTATTTGTAATATTTGTAAGTTGCGAACGTCAACACAACACCTCTATTCATTACGGTGCCGGTGTTATATGATTCAGTATTGTTTATGCGTCTATGGATTAGGTACATAGAATGCATACGCGCACGTGCGTATATCAACATTTTCATTCGTTTGTCCGTTACATGTTATAGTTTATAATAGTATACGATTAGGGCAGATTAGGGTTAACTGTGTAATTAATTGTTGCGGAGTGTGTTTTAGTGTTTGTGGTGACTACGAGGTAAGCAAAACTTTGAACATGTCATGGCATTTATAAGATAATTGGAATGCTCAGTATCGCTATGTACAGAAATCGTTTAATAATATAATTGTAGGAATTTTATGCATCATATATGTACTGCATCTACCAGATAAATTGCTAGTTGATTTGCTTACGAGATTCATCTCGGTAGATGAGCGTCATAACCTCAAATATAGGTTAGAATACTTTGTGTTGTTTTATTGTTTGTACGTAGAATGTTTTCAAATGAATAATTTTTCTTTAAATTTTTTATGAAATAAAGTAAAAATAAGTATCGTAAGTATTAGAATATAGCTACCACTCCAATTATTGTAAATGCTCCAAATGTATTAGTAGTTGTTGATAATGTTGTACGATGTTTTATTCATGGTATGATCTAATACAATTGGCATTGTTTTAGAGGCCACAAGGAAACGTCATGAGAGCGCCACTACCGAAGATATGAAAAAAGACATAGGGTTGTACCTGGCACCAGCCAAGGCTAGACTTAAAAATGAGTATTTTTCATTTTTATTGGCTTATTCAAATAAAACGATAATAAATACGTTTGTTTTTTATTTAGAACACTTCAATTAAAAAATAGTGATTAATTTGATAAACCTTCAGTATTGCCTTAAAAGATGCCAGAATTATTGATTATTAACTTGTATGGTGAGTGTGAAAAAACAAGTTCTTGCCTTTTAGACAACTCTATGTATGTTTCAACTTTTCGTTATCGACGTTATACATTCTAAATAACCAAGAACAATTTTAGTTCATTTTGACAAATTAAATAGATTGCATAAAAAATCTCAATTTTCATTTAAATATTTTAGAAAAAATATAGCGCGTACATTAATTTTAAAATATGGAATAAATATTTTAATTGAATATTTTATCTATAGTTAGAAAAAAATATGAAAAATATATTCAAAAACCTCTCACGAAAAATATTTATAAAATATATTTTTAAAAATATCTATGTAATATTTCTGGTTGTTAGGGATATATCAAAAAAAAAATTGTTTGCTGTTAAGGTAATTTATTTTTAATAAAAGATTGTTTTTTTAGTAATATTTAATGTTAAAGATTTTTTTGCTAAGAAACAGAAATTTTTCCATTAATATTCACGTGAAATTTTTTTTCATATACCCCCATCCAGTGCGGAAAATTATCAAAAAAAGTGATTTTTACCAAGAAAAAATTACCTAAATTTTTTAGTGTGCATAATCCCTATTCATTATTTGGAATATGATTGAGCTGTTGTGCAATTAAAACATTTCTCTCAGAACATTTCGGAATATTTATACAAATATCAACTTTTTTTTTATTATTTTAAACACGCGCTACAATATTCAGAAACTTAACCTTAAATTTATAATAATGAACAACCTTTAATTTTGAGACAAAGTCTTGTCACGACACGCTAGATAGAAAACGAAATTTATAACAGTCCCTGTATTTTGAATTTCAACTAGTATATATCTTCTTGTAGACCAGCACAGTTAGCCAATTCCCCTAATAAAAAGCGCCATCACGCTCTTGATTCACGAACTGTTAGCGGCAATTTAACGCAAAGGGCTTTGTTTGCCGGCAACAATCACATGTTTCTGTTAAAATACTTTACCGACGTCCACTATATTTACTTTATGCCGCGCTATCGAGAGAAAATCCTCTGTAGTAGGTTTCATGTGGCTTCTATTAAATAAAACCTTAATTGGGCAGACACGAATATGGTTTGAAAAGATCCGAAGGTTCAATAAAGAAAAGACAATATCAACAATATATTTTTTTAGAAATATAGCTATTTAGAATACAATTAGTTGATTAGAGCCAGATATTTCGATGCCCCAACATGAAAACCTGACCTGATGATTCATATCCGTTGCAATATTTCCCGTACGATCACGAAGCGGAGAAATTGATACCATACCACTCGTTCTGAATTTCCTGTAGGAGAGAAAGATGTGTTTCCGCTACCAAGATAGATCTGCCTTTCATCATCTAATACAATCGAAGCGAAACTGGTAGAAGTGTGGGGTGTCGACCGTCCGGGCAATCTACTCAATTATATTTTCCGTTCGTCAAATTAAATCGAGGATTTATCTGTCATAATAATTTCAGCTACGAAAGACAATTTGCGTTGACAGACGGGAATGAAGATTAGCAGTAATTTGATGAGAAAGATCGGTTCTGCGAAACACCGAGTATTTGTTTTAGGAGAGAATCGAGTCGTATTAATTTTGGTGATTGTTATTGCGAGATTTTGGCTTTGTAGATTTGTTTGCTGTGGTGTTATATAGCGAGCGCAATTTTCGTTAATTAGTGAAAAATTATCATTTCTCTGAATTGGAATAAATGGGATTGCAAGAAGTATTGAAATGGGTCAGATACACTGTAAAAAAAGTTGCAATAAAATTACATGTAAAATCGTTGGTAACAAAGTTGCCTACAATTTTACAGGTAAATTTGCTTCATAAGGTAAAATTTCTACCATCTAGTAAATTTCACATGCTGATGTGTTTTTCAAAGATTGTACTGTAAAATTCGTATGTCATATTTATATGAACTCTATATTTACCGAACACTAGTAGTAATTTTCATATGTATTTTTATAAAGAGAGCAAGCAACTTACCTAATTTTTTTATAGCACCTAATAGGTCATACTGAATCGCTTAACCAGGAATCAAGAATGAACACGCTTACGCGAAACCTACGATTGTTTGTGACGTACATGATATCATTGAACCAATAATAAGTTCGACAAACGAATAGAATTACCTACGCGCACAGATAAATAATCCAATAACCAATCACATTGCGGCGTATGAATTTCGTATTTTCCATGATATCTATAGTTTTACCCGAAAATTCAAATAAAAACAAATAAATATAAAAGATCCTCATATTTTTACGGCAAAATTAATAGTTCACTAGTAAAATTACTTTTAAAGTGCACTAAATACCCCAAAAAATTATCAATTTTACACTTTTAAGTAAATTTTGAGAGTAAATACAAAATTGTACATGTTTTTCCCTGTATTTTCCTTTTGAACTTTTGTTACATCTTAAACGTACATGAAAAAGCTATAAATTTTACCGAAATTTCTTTCTCCATGTTAAATATCCTAGAAAAAACATATAAAACAAAATTTACATGATTTATTGTGGTAAATTCACAACGTTATTACATGTAATATTCCTGATTTACCATGGCAAAATTACTGTAATTTTTTACAGTATACCTCGTTTCAGGTAGGGGATGAAGTTTTGTAAGTGCTCAGCCAGTATGGGATAGTGTAAATTCCTAAAAAAAAACATTTAAAAGGGACACCAACAAGGGTAAACAACAAATGGGTTTGCACGACTCCAGCAATGATTATTTCTTTTATTGAACATCCCGCGATTAGAAAAGTTAGATTCATCACTCCATAAAATGTGTCTAAAAAGAAATTGTGATTTTCTTCGAAAGCATTGATAAACCATTGAGCAAAAGTTAATCGTCTTTGATAATCGTCCAAAAGTAGAGTTTGAACAGGCTGATATTTAAAGGGGACATATTTATATTTTTTTCAGAATTTTATGGATCGTGCTACGAGGAATACCTGATTCTCTGGACAAATCCCTTACAGAATTATTTGGATGTACCTGAAAATATGCCAACACATTTATTTCTATCTCTTGTGATAATATAAAATCATTTTTTATCCTCTTCTTTATAAAAATTGTTTCGTTGCTTCTTAATCTTCGATAAAGTTTTAAAAAATAGCGACGGTCTGGTACATCACGGTCAGGAAATTGCTGAATGTAACGTTCTACCGCTCTATCTGAATTTTTGTTAAACAGCAAGTACAACTCCAACATATCACACTTTTCCAAATGAGTAAATGCCATTGTTACGGTTGAAAAAATTGTAAAAACAGTACTTTTTCCGCACAGTAACTTTAACAACAACAAATGTATATAATTTGACAGCTACTAAACAATGTGACGCTTTAATTTTCCATGGGTATATCGATTTCATGCCAACAACAAAGAAAAGATAAAGATTTCTCAATAACTATTTTATTCGATATTTTTTTATAATAGTGTACTAAGACTTTTTTGTTCAGTTTGGGATTTTCTTTTAAATTGCAAACAAATATACAGGGCGTTCCATAAAAAAATAATAATTTCGGACTAATATCTAGAGAACGCGACGCTCAATTGTTTTTCTGTTTTCACAATTGTAACCGCCATAAAAAATACTACTACTTTGTCCATTTGACCGATTCTGTACCTCCAAAGATAACAAAGTTATCAATAGTGCACACTTAAGTGTGGACACCCGGTATATGCGGCCTACTTGGGGGAATGAATGGGTGCTCTTTCTACGTCGGTGAACTATTTCCACTGAGCTTTGATCATAAGAATATCTATGTCTTTTTCATGATGCTGTACATTGGTATCTGTATCCCCAGCGAAATCTCGTTTAAGTCACGAGCTGGGAATTTCATATCGGCTCCATTTTACCATACATGCTTTGCGAGCAATTTCATAAATAGTAACAAAATGTTTCATTTAACGTATCCCCGTTAAAATCTGCAACGGCATCTCCTTATATAAGCATCAGCTCACCTATATACGCCATGGTAACCTTTGCGCAGGCATAAACAATCCGTATACCGAAGGACCCTTCTACGTATACCGGGCTGTAAAGGAGATTACATAATATCCTTTCATGTATTTATGGATTTAGCCGGGGCGAATCCGCGCGCAGACCGTCTAATGATGCGGAAAACGAGGTCTTAACCAACTTATAAACGTGAGCATACGAAATGCATGAATAAGAAATCGCAGAGACGAGGCGAGGTAGCGAACGTACGGAAAACGAATTTTCTGCGCGAAGCCGCCTCGTTTAAAACCACAAATTACACACTCAATAATTCACGGTGCTTACCGTCTCCGGCGACAATAGATGCCGCCGAAACCGATGGTTCGCGTTACGACAAAACGAGCAGGAAAAGTAAGTACGTACCCTGAGCGCTCTCTCGCGGTTGCTTCGCTCAGTAAACTGCGGAAATTTGCCTAGGAAGACCGTTTCGATCCGGTAAAAGGAAGAAGAGCTACAAAAAGTTGCGAGGATGAATGTGCCAAAGCATCTTGCGTCTAATGAAGAATATAAACTAAGTCGGTATTGGAGCGCCATCTGTGGTATTAATTTGAAAGTGTCAAGGGGTATTTCTTGTTGCCAGTATTTAATATATATAATTTTTCTTTAGTGAATTCAAATATATGGCTTGCCATTGATTTAGGTCTCTAGTTAATTAAATAAGAACAATAATAAAATCGATTTGATAAATGACTTCCCTAACAGCCAGAAATATTAGATATATATTTTTAAAAATATATTTTATAAATATTTTTCGTGAGAAGTTTTTGAATATATTTTTCATATTTTTTTCTAAAAATAGATAAAATATTCAATTAAAATATTTTTTCTAAAATATTTGTAAAATATTATTTATATGAAAATTGAGATCTTTATGCAATCTATTTAATTTGTTAAAATGAACTAAAATTGTTCTTGGTTATTTAGAATGTATAACGTCGATAACGAAAAGTTGAAACATACATAGAGTTGTCTAAAAGGCAAGAACTTATTTTTTCACTCACCATACAAGTTAATAATCAATAATTCTGGCATCTTTTAAGGCAATACTGAAGGTTTATCAAATTAATCACTATTTTTTTAATTGAAGTGTTTTAAATAAAAAACAAACGTATTTATTATCATTTTATTTGAATAAGCCAATAAAAATGAAAAATACTCATTTTTAAGTCTAGCCTTGGCTGGTACCAGGTACAACCCTATGGCTTCTTTCATATCTTCGGTGGTGGCGCTCTCATGGCGTTTCCTTGTGGCCTCTAAAACAATGCCAATTGTATTAGATCATACCATAAATAAAACATCGTACAACATTATCAACACCTGCTAATACATTTGGAGCATTTACAATAACTGGAGTGGTAGCTACATTCGAATACTTACGATACTTATTTTTACTTTATTTCATAATATTTGAAAACATTCTACGTACAAACAATAAAACAACACAAAGTATTCTAACCTCTTGAGGTTATGACGCTTATCTACCGAGATGAATCTCTTAAGCAAATCAACTAGCAATTTATCTGGTAGATCCAGTACATATATGATACATAAAATTCCTACAATTATATTATTAAACGATTTCTGTACATAGCGATATTGAGCATTCCAATTATCTTATAAATGCCATGACATGTTCAAAGTTTTGCTTACCTCGTGGTCACCACAAAAACTAAAACACACCCCGCAACAATTAATTACACAGTTAACCCTAATCTGTCCTAATCGTATACTATTATAAACTATAACATGTAACGGACAAACGAATGAAAACGTTGATGATACGCACGTGCGCGTATGCATTCTATGTACCTAATCCATAGACGCATAAACAATACTAAATCATATAACACCGGCACCGTAATGAATAGAGGTGTTGTGTTGACGTCCGCAACTTACAAATATTACAAATAATATAATACAAAACGCAGATATATTAATAGAAAAGTTACAGCGCTCAACTTAGATACTAATTAAATCATATTAGATATATATTATCTAATTTAATCTTTAAACTATCATTTTAAATAGGTACATATCTACTTAATATGTATGCATATTTTACCCATTTTATATTATTCGCCCTACGCACCAAATGTACAAAAGCAAAAATTCAATCTTTTTTTTTTATATGAAATAAATATTTACAGAAATACAAAGCAAAATATTCTTGCAGAGTTGTGAAAAATATATTGAGAAAACATTTGCAATAAAATATTATTAATGCTACAGAACATATATATTTTTTAAATGTTTTCCTACCTCACTTTCTGCTAATTCATTGCATATTTTTTAAATTTGCTCCAATATTAGTGGTCACGTGGCATCTTTCAAAATATATATTATTAGACATACCATTCTCCATATTTTAACGACAAAAAATGTCCATATATTGCAACATTTATGCCAGTTCCTGAATACACCCGAAGCAAATTTATTTCATTAATTGACGATTTGTATAATGCCTTATTAAAATAACGTTTCATTCAAATTTATTCAAAGTACGTCAGATCACTTCATTCATCAAATTTTATTTAAATAAATAATTATGAATAAAAAAATATGATTATCGCCCACCCTTGTTAGAGTAAGCAATTTTACCACGAAAAATTCATTCAATGCTGTATTACATCATTAAACTGAACTAACTACCACAGAAATTACAAAATTAAATGCCTTTACAACCAGTAAACGGTTGAGACCAACGGTAGGGCACAAAATAAAAACTAGATGTAATCAAACATCCGATGACTAATCTTTTGCTATACAAGTGCACCGAAATCTCCCGATATAATAACTATAATCAGAGACGTTAAAGATAATATCGTATAGTCGAGAACTAAAGTAAAGATCTTCATATTCCCATCAGAAAAACTGCGAATGCGTTCAACAACCGCATTTCCTCGAAGTCTGACGAAAATGCCGCAATAATTTTGGTATGTTTAAGTGTTTTTACACACTAATCGGCCAAAGCGATATTAAACTGTTTATAATAGATTTCATAATCGTTCTGTGCCGGTCCAAAAACGTTATGCTAAACCTATAATTATCCTTGAGGATTTCTTTGCCTTGATAAGATCTATCTATAGATTTTTGCTACCTGAGATAATGATGGTGATTGTGAGAAGCTCTTGGAATGTGCGTATTATATAGATTTTGTTTTAATAAAATGTTCTTATTTAATAATAGCTCGTATTACATGAATTTGTGACGAGACTATATTTAAAATCACAATGCTGCTTGTGTAATATGGATATAAGTTGTTGTAAATATAATTCAAATGTGTCTTGTTTCAATAAATAGACATTTACCGAACTTACTCATTAGTCACAGCTACAGGTTTGACATAGTGTTTCGGATAGTTTTTGAAATATTAATACTTTTGGCATAAAGTCGAAAATAGATAAAAACTCATCATTTTGAGCGAGTTTCCTATTTGATTCCCTATTTATTCCCAATACCATTAAGTTAGCCTGTATATGGTATGAAGTGATTTAATGTTTCTATTTATAAGATACCTTAAATTAAAAAAGGAGGACATTGAATTAATCTAATTTGATTTTCGCCTGACAGCGCATACAAAACAGTTAATTTTAATTTTCGTTTCAAATTTGCAAAATTTTATTGCACAACCTTACGCAACACATGTTTCTTAACATACACACCAACTTTAAGGAATCTATATCAATAAATAAAAAAGTTATAGGAGATTTAATGGATCGCTGTTCGGTGCATCTCGAGATTGTGAACAATTTTATCACAATACGGTTTTTTTTTTGCTAAAATAAACCAACCTGTATATGATATCAGGTGATCTAGTAGTTCTCTTTACAAAATTCTTCAAATTAAAAACATGCATTGCGTCAATCTACTTTGATTTCTGCACGTCATATAAAGCCGTTAATTTTCATGTTCGTTCATACTTATCACTTAATGACTATAAACGTGACTCATATTTTCAAAAAATTTTCACACGATCTCATGCTATATAGTGTGTTAAAAAAAGGTTGTCGGATATTTTACCCAATTATAGTACTGGTGGAAATAAACAAAAAAGTCTTAGTCAACATGGGTCTGCAATTCAACTGTTTTTGACATATAGTCGATTGCATATTTTAAAATAAAAAAAAACATTTTTCGGTTTTGAGAATAGTTCCCTTTGTCAAACAACTGATTGCGACTTAAAATTGGTTCTGTCAGACATCTGTCATCAGATTATTTATCATTTGCGTCAATTTTTTTTTGTTCTCATATTATGCGTACACAAATGCAGAAATGGCCGATATGCATTTCATGTACGGTCGTACGAATGGTAATGCCACTGAGGCACGGCGTATGTATGCCGAAGAATTTTCAAATCGGTTGTTACCGAGTGATAAGATTTTCTCAAGACTTCATATCCGGCTGTCCGAAACTGGTTCATTTAAAATTAATGGTGGTTCTGGTAGACCTAGATCAGTTTCTTCTCCCGCAGTAGAATTAGATATTTTGAGACGGGTAGAAGACAACCCAAATATTAGCACCCGAAGACTTGCCGCAGAACTGAACGTCAGTCATCCTCTCATTTGGAGAACTCTGCGGGAACAGCAGCTCTATCACTACCACATTCAACGCGTGCAAGTTCTTGCTCCTCTCGATTATGATGCAAGTAGGGTTTTTTGTCATTGGGTTTTACGAAAGCTGACAGAAACTCTTAATTTTGCGACTCAGATTTTATTTAGTGACGAGGCTGGGTTTACAAGAGACGGAATATTCAATTTTCATAACAATTACGTCTGGGCAGATGAAAATCCCCATGCTGTTGTTGAACTGCATCACCAAAACCGTTTTTCGCTAAATGTTGGCTTGCTATTTTTGGAGACTGTTTAATTGGTCCAGTATTTCTCCCTAATCGTTTAACGGGACAAGTATACTTGGATTTTTTAAGAAATGAATTACCCGTTTTGTTGGAAGACGTGACACTTTTTAACAGATTAAATATGTGGTTTATGCACGATGGAGCTCCTGCGCATTTTTCCATCGTAGTTAGAAATTTCCTAAATCACGATTACAACGAGAGATGGATAGGACGGGGTGGACCAACTGCATGGCCTCCTAGGTTCCCTGACCTGACACCTCTAGACTTCTATGTTTGGGGGCATCTAAAACAATTGGTGTACGCACGATCTGTAAACAATTTGGAAGAACTCAGGCAACGAATCGTAAATTGTTGCGAGGAAATTCGGAGGAGTCCAGGAATTTTCGAAAGATTGCGTCGATCTTTCATAAGAAGGTGTGAAGCGTGCTTAGAAATGAACGGTGGACATGTAGAACAATTTCTTTAGTTTTACTTTAAATAAACATTTGTTTAATTTACATTGCGATCAGAATTTCTTTGAAAATTTTTATCCTACTAAAACAATATGCAATCGATGCAAATGATAAATAATCTGATGACAGATGTCTGACAGAACTAATTTTGAGTCACAATCAGTTGTTTGACAAAGGGAACTATTCTCAAAACCGAAAAAAGTTTTTTTTTTATTTTAAAATATGCAATCGACTATATGTCAAAAACAATTGAATTGCGGACCTATGTTGACTAAGACTTTTTTGTTTATTTCCACCAGTACTATAATTGGGTTAAATATCCGACAACCTTTTTTTAACACACTGTATATTTTTCTTGACATACACAGCAAATTTCATAAATCTAGATCAATAAATAAAAAAGCTATAGACGATTTAGTCGATCGATGCACGGTACATCGCTCAATGGAATGCGGATCAAGTTGGGGTGAAAATCGATTTCTTGGACAGGACTACGATCTCCTATCTTTTGGCCAATAAAACAGACGGAGTGCGGACGATAGAGTGGGGATAAAATGGGCTACGACCTTGTCTATCTTAACGGGTCGATATGTAAATTATTCCTGTTGCGTTTGTTGCACGTTGTACGGGAGACGTGAATTCAAAAACGCGCGGATAGAGTTAAGACGGACAAGGTGACTCACTAGCTCTGGTATGTAGCTTATTGTCCGCTTGTTCGTGCGCGCTGAATTCAAAACTACTGGAGCGATTTTAAAATTTCTTTCGCTGCTATAAAGCTACTGGAAAATATTTTAACGGGGGTGGAATTATTTTTTTTTGCTATGATAGGAGATGCTCTAGAGAGGATCTAATTCATTTTTCCTTTTCTCGTGGGAATCGCAACGTTCATTCTGTAATTAAATGTGATAATATTGTAAATAACGTGATATAAAGTAAGCGAAATTTCTATAATTCCGCAAGAACTGTTGAACAGAATATGTGGTTTTTCTTAAAATCTTCGGAAAACTATGCATTGAAGTTAATGCTTAATTGCACTGAAAGGCCAACGCAAGAGGGGATATCAATGAAAAAATTTATTACACTTTCTATAGAAAATACTTACAACAATGATAACTTAAAACAGCGAAATTTCTATAGGTCCAGTAACAAAATGGATAAATGAACTAAAAAAAAAATATAATTTTTGCTAAATTTAATACTTACTGTTGGATCCTTTATTCAAAATAACCTGAAAAATCCTGCTCTTCACACTGTCTATCAACTTCATCAATATTGACACAGGAATCTCATTCCAACACTTCGTTATCGCAGATTTCAGTTCTTTAATGCTGTTGTATTGTTTATTATTGGCATATACCTTCCTAGCCAATATTCCCCAAAGATTCTCGATGGGGTTCAGGTCAAGTGAGCGAGCGGGCCATTGCATTAAGTTGATTTCCTTTTGGTGGAACCACTACTTTGTTCGTCTGGAAGAATGGACAGGTGCGTTGTCTTGCTGAAATATCCAGTCTTGCGACGGCATTTGTTCACCAAAGTCTATTAGAACCACTTCTAGAAGTTCTGTATAAGAATCTGAATTCATTTGTGTATTTATAAAACATATAGGAGTTTTATTGTTATGGGTAAAAGCTGCCCAAACCATTATACTACCGCCACCAAAATTTCTACTCATCGCAACTTCAGTGATCTTCTTATGCAAATCGTGCCAATAATATTTGAAACCATCAGGCCCGTCCAAATTAAATTTCTTCTCGTCCGAAAATATGACGTTCTTCCATTCAAGATCCCAATTCATATGATCTTGCGCAAATTTCAGTCTTGCTTGTTTTGTGTGTTTCTTTTAAGGGTGGTTTTGAAGCCTTTTTTATCCATCGAAAACGTTTACTTCCGGACAAAATTTGTTGTATACGTCTCTTAGTTACTGGTAAATGTAAATCACATTTTATTTGTTGTGCAGTTACATTACCAGAAGAAGCTAATCGAAATATCGATGAGTGCTGTCTGCGCGTTAGTTTTTTATTCCCTCCTTTAGCTCGATCTTTGCCGTAGAAATTACCAAACCTTACAAAATTATTGATAAGGTGATGGGATCGTCCTATTTACTTACCTATTGCTCGCTTTGACAAGCCCATTTCTTTATAACAATTTATTTTGGTTTTTTCGGCATCAGTTAGCAATTTACCTCTCGGCATTGTTATTAACTGATATACTTTAATGTTATATGTATGTATTTAGCACTAAATACAGTTTGTAAAGTGTTTGGAAAATGTTTACACTACCAAACAATGCCTAACTTCATGCGGCATCTATATAACTCGGTGGAACTATAGAAATTTCGCTCATACTTATACGTTAATTTTACGCTACTTGCTCTATTTTTCTAAGAATTGTGATATAGATAAAATAATATCTCTGCCATTTGATTATGTTCTATAATGAAATTTTAGGTAGTTCCCAACTATAAGTGTTGCTAAATATTTATACAGAAACTACAAAATTATGTGGAACTATAGAAACTTCGCTTACTGTATTTTTTACAGAAAGTAAAAGCTGTTTAATGGATTAATTAGTGATTTGCAATAGCCTGTGGCTCCATAAGAGGAGCCGTGCCTTTTTTAATATTATTGTAACCTTAGCTATTACCAACATATCAATGAAATACTATGGCAATAACGTTAACCAAGTTATTTAATCCATATAATAAACAGCTACACCAGCGCATTTGAATAACTTTGCTTTTGATCTAATCCGCGCCAAACATTGCCGATTTCGATGTTTGCTAAACATATAACTGGCTTCCCCCTCACTCTTCGTTGCCTTCGGTAAACCCAAACGTATACGCAGCCACACTTAATTAATTTTAATAATTTATATGTAGCGTTCGGCATTCTCGGCTTCCGGATTAATTTATGACATGGTTTGTGTGGGGCGTTCTAGTCGTGAAGGTATATATATTAGGAAACTTTGTCGCCCCCGTTAATTATAAACGTCGCTATAAAAGCAGATTTAAAACTTCTCTATTTGTACGTGTGCCCGCGCATGAAATACGATTATTAGCGAAGAGGACTGCTGTAGGGGTCGAAATCGCTACAAAATTCCTACGACGCTTAGCGTTGCTGATGATAATGAAATGTAGCTCCAATAAGACAGTGAGCGATAAATACAACGTGTGTATAAATTGTCGCAAAAGCTACACGTAGCGATATACTTCGTTCGTTTCTGAATCGAAAATCTAAATGGTAAAATATTGTAATAAGTCTTCACGAGGTCCTTGAAGTTCGGTTTTTTAGTTTCTCAATAAGCGTTTGTGTTCGTTATTTGTCGGTATAGATAACTGCAATTTTGAATTTAGACGATTTCTTATTCCTGTTTTTTCGTAAACAGTTTCTTTTTGATTTTAGAGCCTGGTTTCAACATTTCTTCATAAGCGTCCTCTCATGAAAAACACATTTGGCAACATTGTAGGACAATGACTTTGTATTCTAATTTGATTTCAATCAAAACCATTACTGTCAATTTTGACAATTAATCTGAAGTGTTCAATTTTATGCAAGCTCTGCTCTTTTTCGTGATTACTCGTATTCTCTTGATTAGTTTTTCTGTTTCAGTGTTTTTATCGTTCTCGTATTATTGTTTTGTTTATTTACAATGGTTTTTACATTTAATGAATATGCCGATATGTATATGGTATACGGTTTTTGTAATGGAAATGCTAACTTGGCAGAACAGGAATATCGCGTACGTTTTCCAAATCGGAGACATCCTACTGGAAACGTATTTCGACGGCTGGACCAACGTCTACGTGAAACTGGTTCGTTTAAGAAAAGAAATGCCAACGCTGGTCGACCTAGACAACGGCGTACATTACAATTGGAAGAGGAAATTCTAGACTCAGTACATGAAGATCCCACCGTCAGTACTCGACAGTTGGCGTCCACATTCAATATTCGCAGTAATAAGACCGTTCATTTGGTTCTACGTGAAAACCTTCTTTATCCATACCATATAACTAAGGTGCAGCCGCTCTATGAAAACGATAACATACACCGTTTAAACTTTTGTCATAGTATCTTAAATAAGATTCAAGAAGATGGCGACTTTTTAAGAGGTGTTCTTTGGACCGACGAGTCTATGTTTACCAGAGATGGTGTACTCAATATCCATAATTTTCACCATTGGGCAGATGAAAATCCTCATGCGTTTCGGGAATACGGTCACCAAAGAAAGTTTTCAGTTAATGTTTGGCTGGTATAATAAATCACCGTGTCGTTGGGCCAATCTATCTGCCAAATCGACTTGATGCCAACGGGTATTTAAATGTATTAGAACAAGTTATTGACGAGATGCCATTGAATATACGCCGTAACATGTTTTACATGCATGATGGTGCTCCGGCACATTTTTCTCGTAATGTGAGAGAGTGGTTGGATAAACACTTTCCTAACAGGTGGATTGGTGATCCTATCTTATGGCCTGCAAGGTCTCCCGCCCTAAATCCTTTAGAAGTTTTTGTTTGGGGTTTCATAAAGGTGAAAGTTTACGCAACACCTCCACAAGACGCTGACGAAGTTATAGGACGAATTAACGCGGCAGTATTAGAAATTACACCGGAAAGGCTTGAACAAGTAATACAGACAATACCTCGTAGATTGCAAATGTGTTTACAAACAGACGGATATCAATTTGAATATATGCGTAGGTAATAGTGTCGCTAATTTATTACAAGAGATGCGTTCGAAAAATCAAAACTACTAATTCTGTTTTAATAAAGCTTTCTTATTGCTTTTCCCTATGTATGTATCATTTGTGTTATCCAATTTGTCATTTGTAATTCTAGACTGTCAATCTTGACAAGTATTGTAACTACCATTACGGTAGTATGCGGCTACAGTGTTGCCAAATGTATGTTACTTTCAAGTGGCTCGTGAAGACTTATGAAGCATAGTACAATACTTTACCATTTAGATTTTCGATTCAGAAACGAAGGAAGTATGTCGCTACGTGTAGCTTTTGCGACAATTTATACACACGTTGTATATGAAATGGGGATATAAAATGTAATATTTACATTTAATTCGTAAACAAACATGGTAGTACACTGTAAAAAAAGTTGCAGTAAAATTACATGTAAAATCGTTGGTAACAAAGTTGCCTACAATTTTACAGATAAATTTGCTTCATAAGGTAAAATTTCTACCATCTAGTAAATTTCACATGCAGATTTGTTTTTCAAAGATTGTACTGTAAAATTCGTATGTAATATTTATATGAACTCTATATCTACCGTACACTGAAGTAATTTTCATATGTATTTTTATAACTTACCTAATTCTTTTATAGCACCTAATAGGTCATACTGAATCGCTCAACCAGGGATCAAGAAGGAACACGCTTACGCGAAACCTACGATTGTTTGTGACGTACATGATATCATTGAGCCAATAATAGGTTCGACAAACGAATAGAGTTACCTACGCGCACAGATAAATAATCCAATAACCAATCACATTGCGGCGTATGAATTTCGTATTTTCCATGATATCTATAGTTTTACCCGAAAATTCAAGTAATAACAAATAAATATAAAAGATCCTCATATTTTTACAGCAAAATTAATAGTTCACTAGTAAAATTACTTTTAAAGTGCACTAAATACCCCAAAAAAAAATGTCAATTTTACACTTTTAAGTAAATTTTGAGAGTAAATACAAAATTGTACATGTTTTTTTCCTGTATTTCCCTTTTGAATTTTTGTTACGTCTTATACTTACATGAAAAAGCTATAAATTTTACAGAAATTTCTTTTTCCATGTTAAATATGCTAGAAAAAACATGTAAAACGAGATTTACATGATTTATTGTGGTGAATTCACAACGTTATTACATGTAATATTCCTGATTTACCATGGCAAAATTACTGTAATTTTTACAGTGTAGTCGAAGATTTCATTCATCTCGGAAAATAGTTCTTCCTACGGTTATACACTAAGGTCGAGTGAGATGATTGTCCTGATCCTACACTACTTTCCGCGATGCGCAAATCAATATTTGCATCTAATCATTGTAATGAAATTAGTAATATAGCGTTTCCTCAAATTTCGCTGTCAAAATTGACATATGTTCTACATAGTCGTGCGTTTCGTGTTTGAATTTTGCTTATTTAATCATTCCGTATTATTGTTTGTTAATTTTCACATACAGTCTTCCTCAAGACTACACCTTCATTTCGCATTGAAAGCGTAACGTGTTTTGTTTTTTTTTTGGCAAAATGCTATTTACACTGGACCAAGATAAATTTTGTTTTGAAGGCATACTTTCGAAATGGTGATCGAGGAGGTGATGGGCAGCTGTACTTTGCGCTGAAGAAACTATAAATCAATTTGCCGAAGTGCAATGCGTAAAACGTTAACGGAATCTCGCATCAAGACTCGACTAACACTGATACTAGATACTAGACACACGAACCGGAGGGAGTAATTTTATTACCTTGAAGGTATACTATTGCTAAACGTTCTGCATAGCATGAGGCGAGTGCAGCCCGTGTAAGCAGACACATCTGACTGCCCTACTTATTATACAATGAACTTACTGCAATTCAGAGCGACCTAGTTCCAATATTTAAATTTATGCTAAGTTCAATAAATACCCACTTCATAATAACATCACAAATATTAATACCGTTGACACTATTTCTAACATCTAATCCAATACTACTATTCCTATAATTAAACTGCTTTCCATAGATCGTCGCCTGTCCTGACATTCTCCTCTCGAGTCTAGGATTTCGAGTGTATAACTTGCAACCATGTTACACTGGCGCACGAATCGTCGAGATATTTGCTATTCCTGCGCTGAAAGAGAGAGGAGGCGCATTAAATATGACTGACGTTATTTTAGCAGAAACACGCTTTTAAATCATACGCTAACTCCGACGTAATTGACAAACTTAATTGAAGTACTCCATAAGCGCTCAGGAAGGCGGATCTGTTGCGACTGGAAATTTGAATCTCTCTTGGTGTCATGTTCCGTGAATTGCTCCTAAGATGAGACGCTTAATGTGTACACAACTTGAAGAAAACTAATGAACAGTGACTGACGAAGATGTGTTTAGCTGTAGAGGATTTGTTTCTGTTAATATAATATTAATTTTGATATAAACACATAAACTTAGATATTTAGAGAAGGCAGAAGTAATAAATAGATTTTAGTATAGCAATAAAAGCAATGTGTCATCATATTCACAACATTTTTCTGTCGATTAACTGAATTAATTTGTCAATTTTGAAGTTAACTTTTAACAAAGTTCTTCGTTAACAATTTTGGGTAGTTACCTTAATAATAACTTTTTTGCGGACCTTTTGGAACAACAGTATTTGTTAAATTCTTGTTAAACTTAACAAATTTTTTATTACTGCGTAAAGGTAATATTTCTACTGATGGTCATTCATTCATTCATTCAAGTTAGGGTGGGCACTTGATGTCCGGGCACTTGAGCTTGGTGCTCATTGTACCATCCCTATTGATTCTCTTATTTCCACTCGAGCAGCTTGGTGAGCTCTATAAAGCCCAGTATCTTGCCCAGTGGAAACTTGAGGACCTTCGAGGGCTCCAATAGATCTCTCCCGAAATATTTCTGCCTTAGCACCTTTAATTCCTCACATGTGCAGATTACATGTAAACTCGTTTCCTCCTGTAGTTCGCATCTTCTACACCACGGTTCGCTTACACGGCCTGATGCTTTTTCAGAGGACAGTGTCCAGTTACCAACCCAGTAATGGCATTAACTTCTTTCTTACTGCGCTTGAGTAGGTTATCAGAGAAACTACCATCCCCATCCCCTATCAGCGTTTTGGTATGGAGTTGACCTTCAGTCGACCTCCATTTCTTTGTACTTTCTTTATCTAACCAGGTCCAGATCTCCCTTCTTGCGGAATCTTTAGTAATCCCACATACGGGCTTTGGACCCATGAAGTGTCTCTTAGAGCCCTCCTTGGCTAGTTCATCGGCTATTACGTTGCCCTTTATATCCTCATGTCCCGGCACCCAAATCAGAGACACCTTGTTGTCTCGTGCCAGTGCATTGAGGGATTGTTTGCAGTCCCTAACTAGTTTTGACCTAGTTACAGGGTTTGAGACTGCCTTAATGACAGCCTGGCTGTCAGTCATTATATTAATTTTCCTCCTCATGTAGCTCCCTTTTGCAATCGTTTCTGCACAGGCTGCAAGGGCATCTACTGATGGTAATGCGTCTCTTCTTACGTCCAATTCTTCGAATGCTCACACTGGGATCATCCGCAACAATCTCAAGAATGGCTTCTTCTGATTGTGGAGCTCGTGGTCTTCCAGAGGAACATCAACAATAACATCAATTCGTTCCCTCTGTCTTGAGAAACATTTTTATGTGGATGTTGACCTTGAGGGTATCGCGTAGCGTATCTGAACGCAGCAAATTTATAGTTACTGCGATATTCACCCAAACTAAGATACATGTCAGAATATTCGCCGATTGTGTACATTTTTGAATACTTTGAAAGCAATGGCCGCCATGATATATATCAGTAGCGGTTTCCGCTATATAAAATGGCGACCGGTCCATTATATGTTATTGATGTAGCGCAAATGTAGCGGTTCGTTTTTAAGACGAATTGTCAACAGTTCCCAAACCGTTTGGGAGCAGTTACGTACTCTGAACGCGGCCAATGACACTACAAAATAATTTCAAAACTGTCAAAAGTGACATTTCTAGTTATTGTAAGCCAAATGTTGCCAAAAATATTCTTTTGTGATCTGTCACATTGTTTTTTTTTGATTTATAACTTAAAATTTTTAATTTTTTATTAGCAAACACCCTTTTCTGCTGCAAAACTTATCTTTTATAATAACTAAAATCGTATTATACAGTGTGTTAAAAAAAGGTTGTCGGATATTTTGCCCAATTATAGTACTGGTGGAAATAAACAAAAAAGTCTTTGTCAACATGGGTTCGCAATTCAACTGTTTTTGACATATAATCGATTGCATATTTTAAAATAAAAAAAAAACATTTTTCGGTTTTGAGAATAGTTCCCTTTGTCAAACAACTGATTGTGACTTAAAATTAGTTCTGTCAGACATCTGTCATCAGATTATTTATCATTTGCGTCAATTTTTTTTTGTTCTCAAATTATGCATAAGTACACAAATGCAGAAATGGCCGATATGCATTTTATGTACGGTCGTGCGAATGGTAATGCCACTGAAGCACGGCGTATGTATGCCGAAGAATTTCCAAATGTCCGAAACTGGTTCATTTAAAATTAATGGTGGTTCTGGTAGACCTAGATCAGTTTCTTCTCCCGCAGTAGAATTAGATATTTTGAGACGGTAGAAGACAACCCAAATATTAGCACCCGAAGACTTGCCGCAGAACTGAACGTCAGTCATCCTCTCATTTGGAGAATTCTGCGGGAACAGCAGCTCTATCCCTACCACATTCAACGCATGCAAGTTCTTGCTCCTCTCGATTATGATGCACGTAGGTTTTTTGTCATTGGGTTTTACGAAAGCTGGCAGAAACTCCTAATTTTGCGACTCAGATTTTATTTAGTGACGAGGCTGGGTTTACAAGAGACGGAATATTCAATTTTCATAACAATCACGTCTGGGCAGATAAAAATCCCCGTGCTGTTGTTGAACTGCATCACCAAAACCGTTTTTCGCTAAATGTTTGGCTTGCTATTTTTGGAGACTGTTTAATTGGTCCAGTATTTCTCCCTAATCGTTTAACGGGACAAGTATACTTGGATTTTTTTAAGAAATGAATTACCCGTTTTGTTGGAATACGTGCCACTTTTTAACAGATTAAATATGTGGTTTATGCACGATGGAGCTCCTGCGCATTTTTCCATCGTAGTTAGAAATTTCTTAAATCAAGATTACAACGAGAGATGGATAGGACGGGGTGGACCAACTGCATGGCCTCCTAGGTCCCCTGACCTGACACCTCTAGACTTCTATGTTTGGGGCATCTAAAACAATTAGTGTGCGCCACGATCTGTAAACAATTTGGAAGAACTCAGGCAACGAATCGTAAATTGTTGCGAGGAAATTCGGAGGACTTTTCGAAAGATTGCGTCGATCTTTCATAAGAAGGTGTGAAGCGTGCTTAGAAATGAACGGTGGACATGTAGAACAATTTCTTTAGTTTTACTTTAAATAAACATTTGTTTAATTTACATTACGATCAGAATTTCTTTGAAAATTTTTATCCTACTAAAACAATATGCAATCGACTATATGTCAAAAACAGTTGAATTGCGGACCCATGTTGACTAAGACTTTTTTGTTTATTTCCACCAGTACTGTAATTGGGTAAAATATCCGACAACCTTTTTTTAAAACACTGTATAATTCTGAATAATCAAAAATCTAATACAAAACTTTTATATTTCAAGGACCACAAATCGTAAAAAAAAACATTTATTGGTATCTTATTAACGTTTTCAGAGCCAGTGGACCTTCCTTTATCACCTCTCAGGAGTTAGTCCGGTGCTTTTGAATCACCCTGTATCCCTCAAATATTTCAAATCAGCAAGTTTATTTCCGGTACCATATCCCAAAGCACTGTCGACAAAAAAAATGGTTAATATTGCTTACATTATCGACGCTATTATTATTTTAATTGTAGTTCTGAATTTCTGTTTATAAAACTTGATATAACACAACAGAAATAGAAGATACGTCCTCGCCGAATACAATTAAAGAAAATTACTCTGTCGATCAGCGCCATTTAACAGTTCCACGTACAAGTAGTCACACTTTTCGCCTATATCCGAAGTGAAAGTCAACTGTGAAAAGCCCCGTTGGGCCGTAATTACGAGCAAAGTGCTCGCTTCTTGGATCTTGGCCGGCAGCTGGGAACACTTTTATCCGTTGCTTCGCGCGTAAAACTTTTTAAACGAATTAAATTCACCTCTGTTGTAACGTGTTGTTACGATCCACTGTTGTTGTACGTATGTACCGCGCCGCCTGTCACTTTACGTTCGTCCGTAATACATCTAACGGCCGCATCGTAGTGCCACGTCCCCTTTTATACATCAACGGATCTCTCGTGGTGTTGAGAATGTCATCTTTAATTATGCGCACGATCTGGATGTTGGATGTGTGTCCAGCGGGAGTTTTAATTTTATTCGGAGTTTATCTTTTTATTTTAATTAGGTATATTATTGTGGGGATATTTGATATTTGTATAGAAGAGACAAACAATTTATTGCCGAGAAAAAAAAAATGTTTTAAATTTTCAGACAATTATAAAGTTTCGCAAAACAAATTGTTGAACATATAGGGATGAGCACAACTTGTATTAAAATCCCACAAAATTATTGATGAAAGTTATCGCTTTTTTTACAACAAAATGCACACTTTTGTTATGCAATTTATGTTGACAGAACCTATATATTACAAATAGCATTAAGTGCAGATCACTTGTTGCAAATAGTACGTTTAGGCCAGTGGTAATAGTTGCAACTAATCGTCGTTTTGCTACTACTACAAATCTGTGTTTGATTTAAGATTTTGCGTACTGATTAACAAACGTTGTTGCTATAACTAACATACCTAGTTGTGAAGAATTATTTATTGTACAATGTGCTTTTTTTTTTTTTGAAAGATACAGTGTAGTTTTGTGGCACAATTTGTTGACATAACCTATCTCTAAAAGAAGCATAAATTGCATATTTCTTGCCGCAAATGCAATAGTGAATTTTCAGTAGAACTTTGCATACACTAGAGCTGGACTGTTGTCCTTAATTTGAGAAGTTTTGATCTCCTTAATTTATTTTGTTCTGTATGTGACGTTTGCGAATTCTCCTTCACCGCTACACAATGTTTTTTCCGGTAAATGCACCAAATCAACTTTTTATTTTAACAGCGTTTGTGTGAAATAGGAGAAGCGCCATCTTTACAACAATGACTGTGTCACATATACCTGTTGAACGTAACAATACACAGAGATTCAAAATGATTGTCAATTCCGCTCCTATAGATAGTAACAGGGTGTAGGTATATGCCGCGCGTTTGTAATGAAGGTTTGAACTAAGTCAGTGTTGGAACACAAGAAAGTAAACGGATCTGTCATAAATAAGGAAAACGTAACCTATATTTGAACTCGCATTATATAAACGACTATGGATTGGTGTTTCTGCTTGTAAGAATGAAATGTAATTAATTTAACTTTACTAAATTATGATTTTACAATTCAGTACTAACTGGTGTTTAACTAAATTTATTTATTACTTTAAATTATAACATACAATTAGTATAATTATTAAGTGACAAAACTGCATCTCTCAGTTCTTCTATGGTATGCATGCGGTTTCTATAGATCCTATTGTTTAGATAGCCGAACATGAAGTTATCTAATGGGGTTAGATCAGGCGATCTTGGTGGCCATCTTTGTGCTCTAACGAACCTGTCAGCAAAAAATTGTTGAAGATATTGGTAGTTTTGTCGAGCAATATGTGCTGGAGCATTATCGTGTTGAAAATAACCTGCTTCAAACTCATTTTCTTGTAACTCTGCAATAAACAATTCCAACATCTGTTGGTAACGTTGGGCTGTTACAGTTTCCTCGAAGAAATTGGCCCTATTATTCGTTGCCTGGACATAGCTAACCAAACTCCAACTTTTACGGGATGCAATTGCGTTTCTCGAAATTCGTGTGGATTTTCTGCAGACCAGATACAATAGTTTTGTGAATTGATATAGCCTGTTAGATAAAACCAGGCTTCATCCGAGAAAAATGATTTGTTTAGCAAGTCATCGTCCCTTAAATTGTTATTAAACCAATGAAAATATTCCAATCGCCTATCGTGATCTAATGGTAATAATTTCTGTACCGTAGAAACTTTATAGGGATGAAAATGTAACTTTCTTTTGACAGCTCATTGCGCTGAAGTGTATGATAAGCCTATAAAATTATAAAATGTAATAAACTATTTCACTTAATGTTAGTATTGATTTTTTTACCTGTTTGTTGAGCTATTACCACAGATAAATTCCCTTATTTTCTTACAGTATTCAGAAATACTATTGTTGGTGATATTAAATATAAATATAAACGATTTGAAAAAAATTATAAGATAAATAATCGAAAGATACTACAACACCGCACGCAATGTCGCTAAATGTCAAGAAATTCATTAATGTATGAAATTGTATGTAGCTAACTTCGCTCATTAAATTGATAATAAGTATAGATAAATTTTTCCGGAAAACAGTTTTTTTCTTACGACAATCATTTTGAATCACATGGTATGGGTAGAAAACTTAGCTATAATAATAATGTTTAGATCAGAGAAGCTGTTTACAAAAGTGTGGGTTAGGTTTGGAAAAAAAGTAATTTGAACATTACAATTATGATTAGCGTAATCCTTATTTCTTAAAAAATATATTCCATTTGAAATTTGCCTTCGTATTCGATCGATCCCATTAGAATGTATGAACCAAGGGGTGAGGATGCATAAATCTACGAATAGAGACAGCAGTCTTAATAACTGGCACTTCATACATTACAACTTCACTTAGAACGTGCAAACTCAGACGTCAGTTCAAATCCATCCGCCATCTGGATGCTAATACGGCTGCATTTCACACGAACACATGGCGGGGGAAACGGATCCCCATTGATTTGTGAGACTCTCCACAAATTAACACGTAATTTGTTCCATCGTCATATTTCACCGGCTGGCTTGTATTGGGAACTGGCGTATATGCGACGTAATAAAAATTACGACACAACAATACTCGCGCATAAATCAACGGTAAATCTTTAACGTTTACGACAATAGCAGAATAGGACGTTACCTCACCTTGATATATTGAATAATCCCAACACATATTTTAGTATCGAAAGGCGAGAGAACATCGAACTAGCCTCTCCTGATCTAAACCGGCTATTTATTAGAATGTAGGTGTTTGAATAACCCGGCGATTATGGTCTAAGGCTTAATGACGGTTGAGCGTGGTCCCACAGTTTATTGGCATCATTTGTTGTAGGAGCGTCAAAAAAGTACGGACTCACTCACAATATTATTATCTGCTTACTCGAATTTGGTACTTTCTTGTTTTGTTAGATTAGTAAATATAACAGTGATTTGAGCCTGCAAGACTGTATCAAATTCATTTACCAGCTCTTAAGCACTGAAATGCCAATGCATACATATTATCCAAATGATTATGTTATTTTAAAATTTAAAAACACTTTAGCTTCACCTATCTCGAAAGTAATAAAAACGCCATGCTGTCCGTAAATTTAACGTTCGTCTGTCATTAGCCTAATCCTCAGCTAATATGCATCGTCGCCAAACTTATCGATTTACCTCTTCGTTCGTTGAATGAGAGCGGACAGAGTAATGTTGACTCTAAGATCATCAATCAAGCGCTCTCGATTGGGAAATGCAATTTCAATGGGTTGGAACTGTCTTCCTTAGGGGTATAATTAATTATAATTTGTTGCTTGAGCTGAAAACGACGCAAAGAGTTTATTGAATGTACGGCAAAAATTGATTTGGCAATGCTTTGATTTCGATGTGTAACCAGGATTATCAGTTTTGATCTGATTATGATGTAAATTTTTGTTTAGTTCTTATTCATTACATTTTTCTTGTCCTTCGGCAAATGGTAATTCTAATTTAATCTATTTATATTTATTTATATGTATTGCTATGGATTCAGGGTTATGGAATCTACTTTAGAGTCATTTAAAACAAGTTTCAAAGCCAAATAAAGAAGTAATTGAAAGATGAAGCGCGTATTCGGTTGCCTACTTTACAGGCAAATTTTGAGTTTGTTAAGACCCTAACAGCCAGAAATATTACATAGATATTTTTAAAAATATATTTTATAAATATTTTTTCGTGAGAGATTTTTGAATATATTTTTCATATTTCTTTTTCTAAATATAGATAAAATATTCAATTAAAATATTTATTTCATATTTTAAAATTAATGTAAGCGCAATATTTTTTCTAAAATATTTGTAAAATATTATTTATACGAAAATTGAGATTTTTTATGCAGTCTATTTAATTTGTTAAAATGAACTAAAATTGTTCTTGGTTATTTAGAATCTATAACGTCGACAACGAAAAGTTGAAACATACATAGAGTTGTCTAAAAGGCAAGAACTTGTTTTTTCACACTCACCATAAAAGTTAATAATCAGTAATTCTGGCATCTTTTAAGGCATAATGAAGGTTTATCAAATTAATCACTATTTTTTAATTGAAGTGTTCTAAATAAAAAACAAACGTATTTATTATCATTTTATTTGAATAAGCCAATAAATATGAAAAATACTCATTTTTAGGTCTAGCCTTGGCTGGTGCCAGGTACAACCCTATGGCTTTTTTCATATCTTCGGTAGTGGCGCTCTCATGGCGTTTCCTTGTGGCCTCTAAAATAATGCCAATTGTATTAGATCATACCATGAATAAAACATCGTACAACATTATCAACACCTACTAATACATTTAGAGCATATACAATAATTGTGGTAGCTACATTCTAATACTTACGATACTTATTTTTACTTTATTTCATAACATTCTACGTACAAACAATAATACAACACAACGTATTCTAACCTCTATTTGAGGTTATGACGCTTATCTACCGAGATGAATCTCTTAAGCAAATCAACTAGCAATTTATCTGGTAGATGCAGTACATATACGATGCATAAAATTCCTACAATTATATTATTAAACGATTTCTGTACATAGCGATATTGAGCATTCCAATCATTTTATAAATGCCATGACATGTTCAAAGTTTTGCGTACCTCGCAGTCACTACAAAAACTAAAACACACCCCGTAACAATTAATTACACAGTTAACCCTAATCTGCCCTAATCGTATACTATTATAAACTATAACATGTAACGGACAAATGAATGAAAATGTTGATGATACGCACGTGCGCGTATGCATTCTATGTACCTAATCCATAGACACATAAACAATACTAAATCATATAACACCGGCACCGTAATGAATAGAGGTGTTGTGTTGACGTTCGCAACTTACAAATATTACAAATAATATAATACAAAACGCAGATATATTAATAGAAAAGTTACAGAGCTCAACTTCGATACTAATTAAATCATATTAGATATATATTATCTAATTTAATCTTTAAACTATCATTTTAAATAAGTACATACCTACTTAATATGTATGCATATTTTACCCATTTTTATATTATTCGTCCTACGCACCAAATGTACAAAAGCAAAAATTCAATCTTTTTTTTTATATGAAATAAATATTTACAGAAATACGAAGCAAAATATTCTTGCAGAGTTATGAAAAATATATTGAGAAAACATTTGCAATAAAATATTACTAATGCTACAATAACATATATATTTTTTAAATGTTTTCCTAATATATTTTCTATAATAACTAATATTCAAGAAAGATTTAATATTTTTTAAATATTTATAAAATATGAAATAAATATAGTCGGTTACTGGGGTAGATACAAATTTACCCCATACACAATTAAAGTCTCATTTATTCTCTTGGAGAGCGTTACCGCAAAAGAAGCCGTACGTTATATTTGATGACTTCGCTAAGACGTTAAGCAAGCTAAAGTAGGATTATAACCTCATGTTCGTCCTCAATCCCGTTTCACCTTATCAAATATTTACCAAGAGTATGTAAGCGAAGTAAACAAACATCCGCATATTAGCGAACGTGAATCGAATTTGTTATAACAAAAAAAACATCAAACGGAGTTAGCGCAAAGCAACAACATTAGTATAGCAGCGGTCTCTGACTTCGAATGGCTCCATTTTTTGACATTTCAGAAGATACCTGGCCTTTGGAGGCGGGTATTCTCGCGTTCCTGGCCGTTGTATGTAGGTCATTATCTTCTCGCCTATATATTAAGCGTAGCTGAACCCCTACATCTTGACGTAAACAATCCCTGCGTATTTAAACCGGGTTTACTATATAATTTCAACCCTAATATACATGCGCGAGGGTAGAAAATGAGCCCCGAGCAAGCAAATATAACGGCGGAATCTGCATGGATACTCGGAGAGGTCGCTGTACCTTTTATGAAAACCCTAAGCTCTTTCTCTCTCTTTTGATATATTTTAATAAAAGATAACTGGATAAAAAGGTCGTCCTTAATTAGATATTTTTGGGGGATTTAATTTTTGTTAACGTTTTGTCCTTTCTTGTTTGGTAAAAGCGCAGGCAGGATAATGATATAAAGAGATCCTATTTCGTTCGTATATATCTCTGTATAAAGTAAATATAAATTAGATGTTGTTGGTTTATTTTGTATTTATTCCATATAGATATATATTTCGTCTGAGATAGTTTTGTACCTATGTAAAATGGTAATTTAATTAAGTAAATGTGTCAATTAATGAATTAATAGGTTTTATCAGACCCTTTGAAAGAAAAACAGAAGCGATAATACAGTTTCACTACGTTACATTGACTACGGTTTCGTTGGCAATGATTTTTGTTTTTGATAAAATTACCTTGAAAATTAATTTTCATTCAGTTGCCTCTTTCCAGTTAACTTGATTAATTTTTATCAAAACGATATAGAAATCGGAAAACTTTCTATTAGCTATTATAGCAGCTATTCACTTGACTGTCAGAGCAAGTAACTTGAGGCAAATTACTTGTTTGGCATGACATGCTTCTTCGCTGACTTCATGTAAACCAGGCTTAAAGGAACTAGCAAAAAGAAAACATTTAGTGTTTCCAAAGATTTAGTAAATGAATTTTGTATTGAAATAGCAAAATTTTAAAAGCTTCAGTTGCTAAATTAAAT
This sequence comes from Protaetia brevitarsis, assembly GCA_004143645.1. NCBI lineage: Eukaryota > Metazoa > Arthropoda > Insecta > Coleoptera > Scarabaeidae > Protaetia > Protaetia brevitarsis. The sequence goes on from RXPK01002043.1 coordinate 106,557, forward strand.
TGTACTAAGGTAACAAAATTATAAGATATCTTGTGTGTATCAGAATAATTCTGTTACGTTCCTTCCTGTTTAGATTTTTATTATTTATGCGAAACATAGTCAATAACTTTTTGATGAATTGAAATTTTATATTTCCAAAGATTTAATGAATCAATTTCACCCTAAAATAGCAAAGTTTTAAAAGCTTTCGTTGCTAAATGAATTTGTGTCAAGGTATATGATGACCTAGTAACCAAATTATTAACATTTCTTGTCTGCTGACAGAATATTTCTGTTGCGTTGTTTTCTATTAATTTCTCATGACTTATACGACACATCTGTCATTTATTTTATGTTGAGTTAAAGTTTTATACCATAATTCTTTTTCTTTGAGGAAAAACTGGACACTAAGTCTTTATAGGGATTTCGAAATGAATATGCAGTATTATGCTGTAAAATTAAACAAAAATACAACGAGAAAATGATTGTACAACATAAAATAACTCAAAAGATAGTATTACAAAGAAAATAGATCCCATGCAAGGCATGCATTAAATCTTTCAGCGTGTCGATTTGAGCTGTTCTCTACTGTACATTTTCTATTAGCAAATGCGGAGCTAGCTGCATGCATTATTTACATTTCTGCACCGGTAATATTCAAGGTGAGGATTTTACATTATATTTTAATAATATTTTCCTGGTGACTTTCTGAGTAGCGAAAAATAACATGTACGTCACATTCGTTTCGCATCCGTTTATTTGCCAGAGCTCCTCGCCACATATTCATTAGCAAATGCTTTTAGCAGCGGCTGGCATTTCTATAATTTAAAACTTTAAAATATTTTTATTCGCTTTGTTCGGAGCAAATAATAAAGAGAACTAAAAGCTACGAAAAAAAAGCCATTATTAGAGTGGTCACACATGTCTGCTTGCGCGGGCCACACTCGCTTCGTGCTATGCAGAACGTTTAGCTATAGCAAAATTTGCTATAGGTATTCTATTTGAAAAAATTAAGTTTTGCAACATTCAAAATTCTTGGATATGTCACTAATTTTTAAACACCCTGTATAATGTCACTGAATTTTTTTTTCTACGTGTTGGTAAAACAATGTTAGTACTTTTTGATTTCGAAGTCGGAGGTTTCTGACACTTAAATCAAGTGAGAATTAATCAATTACATACAACAATGTAAATGTCAAAATTTTAACAAAAATCGTAATATCTTAGAAACAGTTGAAGATAAGTATAAGATACCCTAATGGTAATCGTCATAAAATTTTATGGTAAATTCAAAAATATAATAATATATAGGGTGTTCCATTTAAAATAACAAAGTTCGTGGCGACTTCCGGTTAACCGGAAGTGCAAAAGAGATGAAAATATTTTATAAAGAAAGTAAGTGCCAAATTGTTGCAAACCTCAATTTTTTAAAACTCAGGAATTTCGTTAAGCCGGAAAACTTCTAACCAGCCAGTTCCGTGGAAAACCCTGTATATTTATATTGTATTTGGCTATAGTATATCTTCAAGGCAGTAAAATCACTCTCTTCGATTAGCGTGTCTAGTATCAGTGTTAGTCGAGTCTAGTTAGTCGAAACTTAGTACTGACCTGGCGCGCAGACGAAAGCTGACCACTCTAGACATTATTGAGAAAGAAAATTCCAAATCTATATGCGAAAGTCTTTCATACTATTTCGAAAAACAATAGATATATTCATTATTATCTGCACGTAAAAAGAAATTCATCCCGCACGACGAGAATCCCTAGTTCTTGCGTTTTAGTTTTTTCCTTCACGCTCCACCGGCCGCTTTGTCATCACCGCTTGAGCGTGCGGATTCGGATCTGATAAAACTCGGCACGGTCCAGTTGGAACGTGTGTCCTGCCTCCGGTTACACTGACAAGCCAACAATGGCTCACGTCAGCCGTTACAGCGTCTCTGACAACGGCGGACTCGTCGTCCGCCAAGTGATATTGGAAATAGAACATCTCGCTTGGGTTCACACTTTCGCGACGCAACCGAATGTAAAATAAGGGGTGTTATGTGTTGTGTGTGCTGTATCTGAAGAAGGGGCGAGACATGTGGAGTGAGGCACGAGGCACGTGTGGCCGCAGAATTAGTTCGTAGTCTTGTAACTTTGTGTTTAAAACGTCACACGCCTGGTTCTACTTTTTTTTTTGTTTCAACACGAGTCTCTTTTTCGCGCACGGACGGCACTAATAAGAACTTTGAGAAGGGCTTTTACAGTCGCTTATAGTGTGTAGGGGTCACATTAGAGTGACAACGTTCTTTTTTGTTTAACTTTCCATGAAAGTTATACCGGTGTCCACACTTAAGTGTGCACTATTGATAACTTTGTTATCTTTGGAGGTACAGAATCGGTCAAATGGACAAAGTAGTACTATTTTTTATGGCGGTCACAATTGTGAAAACAGAAAAACAATTGCGCGTCGCGTTCTCTAGATATTCGTCCAAAATTAATTTTTTTTTATGGAATGCCCTCTTTAATTTTTTTGCAATTTAAAAGAGAATCGCAAACTGAACAAAAAAGTCTTACTACACTATTATAAAAAAATGCAAATAAAGTAGTTATTGAGAAATCTTTATCTTTGTTTTGTTTGCATGAAATCGATATACTCATGGAAAATTAAAACGTCACATTGTTTAGTAGCTGTCAAATTATTTATATTTGTTGTTGTTAAAGTTACTGTGCGGAAAAAGTACTGTTTTTACATTTTTTTCAACCGTAACAATGGCATTTACTCATTTGGAAAAGTGTGATGTACCAGACCGTCGCTATTTTTTAAAACTTTATCGAAGATTAAGAAGCAACGAAACAATTTTTATAAAGAACAGGAAAAAAAATTACTTTATATTATCACAAGAGATAGAAATAAATGTGTTGGCATATTTTCAGGTACATCCAAATAATTCTGTAAGGGATTTGTCCAGAGAATAAGGTATTTCTCGTAGCACGATCCATAAAATTCTGAAAAATATAAATATGTTCCCTTTAAATATCAACCTGTTCAAACTTTACTTTTGGGCGATTGTCAAAGACGATTAACTTTTGCTCAATGGTTTATCAATGCTTTTGAAGAAAATCACAATTTCTTTAGACACATTTTATGGAGTGATGAATCTAACTTTTCTAATCGCAGGATGTTCAATAAAAGAAATAATCATTACTGAAGTCGTGAAAACCCATTTGTTGTTTATCCTTGTAATCCCCAACACCGATTTAGTTTAAATGTTTGGTGTGGTATAATCGGATCCCGAATTGTTGGGCCATTTTTCTATCGGGGTTCTTTAACAGGAGAAAGATATGTGGCATTATAAACAGAAATTTTAGAAAATTTTCTGGATGAATTAAATTTGGTAGACAGACAGATTATTTACTTTCAACAAGATGGAGCGCCCACACATAATCGCCGTGACACAAGTGAGTTATTAGAAATATTATTTGGAAATAGATGGATTGGCACAAATGGTCCTATTCAGTGGCCCGCGCGTTCACCTAACATGACGCTATTCGATTTCTTCTTGTGGGAAACAGTAAAACAATCAAGTGTACAAACATAGATATACAACAGTGGATGAGCTTCAGGAAAGAATTTCCAACATCATTGACGACATTGACGGTAGGACAATTTTAGGAGCTACTCGTAATGTTCACAGAAGATTGGTGAAATGTATTGAAATGGAAGGAGGTGTTTTTGAACATTTAATTTGAGTAATTTTCTTGACTATTTTTGTATTTATTTTTATTTGTTTATTAACGCTTTAATGAATGTGACGCTTTAGTTTTCCATAGGTATATCAATTTCATGCCAACAAAGCAAAGATAAAGATTCCTCAGTAACTACTTTATTTGACATTTTTTTATAATAGTGTAGTAAGACTTTTTTGTTCAGTTTGGAATTTTCTTTTAAATTGCAAAAAAAATATACAGGGCGTTCCATTAAAAAAAATTATTTTGGACGAATATCTAGAGAACGCGACGCTCAATTGTTTTTCCGTTTTCACAATTGTGACCGCCATAAAAAATAGTACTACTCTGTCCATTTGACCGATTCTCTACCTCCAAAGATAACAAAGTTATCAATAGCGTACACTTAAGTGTGGACACCCGGTATAATATGTTGGACAATTACGAAATATTGTGCTAAGAGGAAATAAATTTGAATGCATTATAAAGATTACTTATAGTGTAAAACAGGTGACCTATTCTTAGTTGCCCTAATTTATAGAATCACGCAAATGATTCAAACTCTTAAATTATAATTTCGAGAACAAAAGCCCCGAATTTTATTTATAATTTGACTAACTTGACTAGGCAGCACACACACTCTAAATGACGAACTGGCTATTCTCTGGGTACTCAAGGTAGGACTTTCGGTTGGACGGGCCCCCGAATCGGTCAATAGCACGGAATGGTATTCCGGCCGGGATTCTTCGCAGGAAATTTTATAGGAAATTCTTGAAAATTTTATAAGTAAAAGTAAGGATTTAATTATTCAGGAGTAATATCGATACTTTTTTTTAGGTAAACACTTTGTGGAACTTTGATATTTTTGATAGTCTGGCATAAAAATCGTTATAGGAGTTCGATATCAACCGTCGTCTTCCAGAATGAGGATTTAAACTAAAATTATCGGTAATCAGCCTTCGATTGTTATCGCTATCAGGCAAGCCAACAGTGAATTTTGAATTGATACCGTAACTGATATTAAAAGTAAGCAAAAGTTATAAATAATAGATATCCAGAAGAATGAAAAATCACTCCGAGCAAAATATAATAAAAATATACCAGGTAAGCTTGAATTAACATAGAAAATAAAGTTTACATTATAATTAAGGTTATACTTAGCACCTATTGCTAAGATGATCCATTTTTGTAGTCATTCCCCCAGTGACCAACTATAAATATTTAAAAAAATATTAAATCTTTCTTGAATATTAGTTATATTAATATAATATGCATAAAATATATTATAGAAAATATATTAGGAAAACATTTAAAAAATATATATGTTATATAGCATTAATAATATTTTATCGCAAATGTTTTCTCAATATATTTTTCATAACTCTGCAAGAATATTTTGCTTTGTATTTCTGTAAATATTTATTTCATATAAAAAAAAGATTGAATTTTTGGTTTTGTACATTTGGTGCGTAAGACGAATAATATAAAATGGGTAAAATATGCATACATATTAAGTAGGTATGTACCTATTTAAAATGATAGTTTAAAGATTAAATTAGATAATATATATCTAATATGATTTAATTAGTATCTAAGTTGAGCTCTGTAACTTTTCTATTAATATATCTGCGTTTTGCATTATATTATTTGTAATATTTGTAAGTTGCGAACGTTAACATAACACCTCTATTCATTACGTTGCCGTTTATATGATTTAGTATTGTTTATGGTCTATGGATTAGGTACATAGAAGCCATACGCGCACGTGCGTATCATCAACATTTTCATTCGTTTGTCCGTTACATGTTATAGTTTACAATAGTATACGATTAGGGCAGATTAGGGTTAACTGTGTAATTAATTGTTGCGAGGTGTGTTTTAGTGTTTGTGGTGACTACGAGGTAAGCAAAACTTTGAACATATCATGGCATTTATAAGATAATTGGAATGCTCAATATCGCTATGTGCAGAAATCGTTTAATAATATAATTGTAGGAATTTTATGCATCATATATGTACTGCATCTACCAGATAAATTGCTAGTTGATTTGCTTAAGAGATTCATCTCGGTAGATAAGCGTCATAACCTGAAATAGAGGTTAGAATACGTTGTGTTGTATTATTGTTTGTACGTAGAATGTTTTCAAATATTATGAAATAAAGTAAAAATAAGTATCGTAAGTATTAGAATGTAGCTACCACTCCAATTATTGTAAATGCTCCTAATATATTAGTAGGCGTTGATAATGTTGTACGATGTTTTATTCATGGTATGATCTAATACAATTGGCACTGTTTTAGAGGCTACAAGGAAACGCCATGAGAGCGCCACTACCGAAGATATGAAAAAAGCCATAGGGTTGTACCTGGCACCAGCCAAGGCTAGACTTAAAAATGAGTATTTTTCATTTTTATTGGCTTATTCAAATAAAATGATAATAAATACGTTTGTTTCTTATTTACAACACTTCAATTAAAAAATAGTGATTAATTTGATAAACCTTCAGTATGCCTTAAAAGATGCCAGAATTATTGATTATTAACTTGTATGGTGAGTGTGAAAAAACAAGTTCTTGGCTTTTAGACAACTCTATGTATGTTTCAACTTTTCGTTATCGACGTTACACATTCTAAATAACCAAGAACAATTTTAGTTCATTTTGACAAATTAAATAGATTGCATAAAAAAATCTCAATTTTCATTTAGATAATATTTTACAAATATTTTAGAAAAAATATTGCGCTTACATTAATTTTAAAATATGGAATAAATATTTTAATTGAATATTTTATCTATATTTAGGCCGGCAGTACGGCTGAGAAGGAAGGGTGCATCATTGCCAATCTTGAAAGTCAAGCAGTAATATGCGGTACCGGTTGTTGGTTGGGTCACCATTCGGACAATGCTTCTCAGTGGCTCGGTGTGTTCCGGCACTCTAGCCAAGGGCCTTCAAGAAAAAAATATGAAAAATATATTCAAAAATCTCTCACGAAAAATATTTATAAAATATATATATTTAAAAATATCTATGTAATATTTCTGGTTGTTAGGGTAGCCTACTTAAAATGTGTTGGTAAAAAGGTTGGACCAACATCTTTGGAAAACGGATTTGTTTGTATCAAGTCGTTGAGATGGTGGAAGGACCTCAATGCTCTGGAAGGATGTAGTATGGTATTTTATTAAAAAGAGCCAATTCCACAGTCTGCTAAGAGGAGTAAAAGAGATCACCTTAGCTGTGCTATTAAAACTTATCAATGTTTCCTTCACCTAAACAACAGCGAAATAAAACAATAATGGCATAATTAAGATTAAGTTATAACCATCCCACTCAACACAATTCCAGCAGTTGATTTTTGTTCACATCTTTTGCTGTGCTATTAAAACTTATCAATGTTTCCTCCACTTAAACAACAGCGAAATAAAACAATAGTGGCATAATTAAGATTAAATTATAACCATGCCACTCAACACAATTCCAGCAGTTGATTTTTGTTCACATCTTTTGCTGTGCTATTAAAACTTATCAATGTTTCCTTCACCTAAACAACAGCGAAATAAAACAATAATGGTATAATTAAGATTAATTATAACCATCCCACTCAATACAATTCCAGCAGTTGATTTTTGTTCATATCTTTTGCTGTGCTATTAAAACTTATCAATGTTTCCTTCACCTAAACAACAGCGAAATAAAACAATAATGGTATAATTAGATTAAATTATAACCATCCCACTCAATACAATTCCAGCAGTTGATTTTTGTTCACATCTGTTTTATCTCTGTATAATATTGAACATAACTATAACTGTACGCGTTTCACAATATTATAATCTCCATGTAACCCAAGAGAGCAGGCAGACGAGATGCGGAAAATGAGGAAACATAACTCTTCGATCATGTAGCCGGCGAGTGAGTACAGATGTGCGCGTCTGCTACTGGATGAAATATTAGATATTTATAGTTTCGTGTTATCCAGTCTTGCACACTGGATCTCCCGCGCGCACTTGGGGATAGTATTTCAGGGCTCGGAAGACTCGATCCGAACACCCGTGGGCTTATTTCGATGATTTGACGGCGAACTTTAACCATATTGAATCCGTCTCGGGGCGAACGCCGAGACAATAATAGCGTTCCTAACTTGGATTTGTATTTTCCGGCGCTCGCTAAATAATTCTAGCCATCTTCTTCGTTCTCATACAACACTTTTTCCTGTTGGAAACAAGGGACACGAATTTCCTTCTCCTTCACGATCCAACGGACTGAAAAACAGATCTCATACATAATGTAGAGGTCACAGGGATCGGTGTCTTGACCCGAGTCCGAGATGATATCCACGGGTGTGAGAAGGTGTCCTCGGCCGCAACCCCGTCTCTCATTACATTAACAAGTGGAAGACGATGAATCCTGTCGCCTTATTCCGAGAGAAGTGGAGGCGACTGGTGGCCACTGCAGGTATCTTTTCTACTGCGGCTGTCATTAATTAATCAGACCTTCTCGGAGGAATTAAACGTGTCCTGTTTCCGGTGGGGAAACCAGTGAATAATTCATGCCTGGCGAGGATGCATCGTTCTTCCTTTGGGTGAGATCGGCATCTGTTTTGCGGTTGTCGAGGAACTGAAATAGATCCTAGAGGCGAGATTGGAAGGGTTAGCAGGTTTTTGGTGCTCTGTTTGTCGCAGAGGCAGTGGAAATCTTTAGGGATGGAATGGGAGTTGCCTGTGATCTAAACATTTTGTGGGAGCCGTTTGCCATGGAGCTGTTGGGTTTATATTTCCTAAGGATAGTGACTTTATTTATGAAAACTAAATTATTACAAATTATCCTAACCCCATGCTCCACCTGAAAAAAGGTACTACACGAGGCCACCTATTCTAAGTACTATATGGGTTCCATAACAATTGAAATGACCCTACTCTAACTAAATAACTTCCCTATGATTCTTAATAACAAAAATATAATACAGTAGCCTCGCGACCATATGAATACTACTTTTGAGAAATGATAAAATATGTGAAATGTGATTAGTTCACATAATCGCGAGTCTACTGTAAATCAGTCAGCTATCAGTTATTATTAAATGCGCCCATGGAACGACTTTCGTTATCTCCCAGCATTCGCCAAGGACACTGATTATATATAATATACTTATATAAAATCAATGGCCACGGAGTAAGGGAACACCATGGCAAAAACCTTACTCTGGGAGGATCTGGGAAGAAGTCCCAGACCTTCTTACTGATAGCCACAAATTATTATTATCCTTCTGAGTGCCGAAGAAGCAGCCTCCACGTCCCCTCAAATTCCGACAGCTTTGCCGTTCTCGCGTAGCTGCTCCCTTTTTCACACATTTAGAAGTTGAACAGGAAAGATGATGACCTAAAAAACAAACAAAACAACAGCAGTACCTATTCTAATACTTAATAATAACTTAATCCTAATTATTCTAACCAAGAGTAATTAAATAAAGATATATATTTTAAATATTTATAGTTTAACACCAATTCCGACCACTAAAGAGCATAAAATATTCATTTACAAGCGTGCTACCCTACTAATTATCTAAATATCATGCCGTAGCCTATCTAGTTCTTTAGCAACATTACTAAAAAATTCCCACCATTCGATCGACTCAATATCTCCAATATCTGTTTCGCGTCGCGGCCAATTTAACCCCCTAGCTAATGCCCTAACCTCCGTACGCGACCGCCAGTCATCAGTGAGTGGACATTCAAATAAGACATGCCCCGCTGTATCTACCCCACCACACTCACAAAGCGAATCATTAACCCTCCCAATTCTACATAAAAATGATTTAAAATTACCGTGACCTGTTATTAATTCTACCGCCTGATACGATAAATTAACCATCATAAGGATAGTGACTGCCATTCACCCCTGTCTTGGCCTGCAGACGAGGACGCCATAAGTTAAGCAGTAGGGGTGGTTCTAAATTATTATGCTCTTTATATTGGGCATCCATAGTAAAGCGAGTTTTTTTTGGAATATTTTCCTAGTGGAAGAGTAATCATTGTGTTTCTCGGCTTACTCTAGATTGCAGCTCTATTCCTGTTTTCGGTTTTTGATCTGTCTGTAAATTAGAATAATTGTTCGACCTCATCTTTGTAGTTGGAATGATTCTAGCTTATCTGATCCGTGATTTTTACCTCGAAATTTCTGTTAAAAAGGTGTGTCGAAATGATCTCATTCCCAAAATATTGCCTTCCAACATGATGAACAATATTATTATCTGTCACGTGGTAATTCTTGCAATCAGAGATGCATTATTACCACCAGCAGGAGAGGAAGGAGATTTAGTAGGCATTCCATTGCAACAGTAGATTTAGTATTCATAGCTACTGTTATTCCTAAACTATCGACTAAATAATCTTCAATTAAATACAATCGCCATAGATCATTCTAAATGTAAAACGTGCTTTATAGTTTTTACATAACCAATGTTAATCTTGGATAGGGTTAAAAACTGCTAACATTCTGGTGAACCAAATTCACTAACATACCCACGGAGGACGCACTGGCCTTACTTCCAGAACTTGGACTACAAGAAGACATCATTGAATTAGTGAAACTGTGCTTATCCACGACATACTTTTTGTATGAAGGAAATACTACGGCAGAAGAACGAACAACAATGGGAAGCCCTTTATCACCAGTAATAGCCAACTTGTTTATGGAAGCATTTGAAGAAGAAGCCCTAAGTTCCAGCGATATGAAACCCAAGTGTTGGCTGCGATATGTCGACGATACTTTTGTAATATGGCAACACGGGGAAGAAAACTACAACAGTTCTTGGAACACATAAACTCACAGCACCCAGCCATCAAGTTTACCATGGAGAAAGACAAATTGAAATCTCCTTTCCTAGATGTTATGGTTAAGAAAACAAATGAGGGAATGCTACAACACGCAGTATTTAGAAAGAAGACGCACACCGATAGATATCTGCATGCAACATCTCACCATCATCCGATGCAGAAGAAGACATTGATACAAACATTGCTATCCAGAGCCGAAACCATCAGTGATGAACAAGATCTTACCAGTGAAAAGATACATTTGGAGAAAGCACTAAAGAAGAATGGTTACACTCACATCGACATAAGGAGAGCCACTAAGAAGAAGACGACATTGGAGACAACTACAGAACCACGAAGAAGGATGGCTTGTTTACCTTACATAGCAGGAGTCACCGCCAAAAAGTTGGCCGAATTTTGAAGAAACGTAACGTACAAGTACGCTTCGGGACTGCAACATCGATCCAGCAGTATCTACCGACCGCAAAGGATAAGATACCCAAGGGGCGCACAGAAGGTATCTACAAGATAACATGCCAATGCGGACAGTGCTACGTCGGACAAACAGGAAGAGCCATCGATATAAGAATAAAAGAACACGAGAGGGACGCAAGATTACGAAGGACCGAGCAATCAGCGGTGGCAGAACACATGCACGACGCCGGACATAAAAATGGATTTCAAGAATGTAAAAGTAATAACTACCACCAAGAACTACGGGAAAAGACTCATCAGGGAAGCCATAGAAATAGAGAAGAATAAAACCGTTAACAGAGAAGAAGGGTACCACCTTAGCAACACGTGGAAGAGCCTACTACGAACCGTCACGGTCAATGGAGCGGAAACTACACGGTTGGATGCACCAGGGGCGTATATAAGAAGAATGTCGGACCATGGAGTATCAGTTCAGTTATCCTGAAGAAGATGTCGGTATGAACAGCGAAACGTCGAGCGAAAGTTTTGACACACGGCGAAACCCGCAAGAAGTTATTCTGGTGAACCATTCATAAAAAAAATAACAGCCAAATATACTATCGTAAGGCAGTATTCATATTTTCTGACTAAAATAGATTTTTTTTTATAATGAGTAACTTTTTCTTATAAAAGCTTTCCACGCAGAAGTATTTCCTCTCGCAAAATTACTAGGCTACATCTACTAAAAAGCGCATTCATCTGCACCTCAATTAGAATGAACGGTCGCCAGAGCAAGTATCCAGAACCAACTTGTAAAAAAATAAAAAAAAAATGAAACACCATTTAACGATAACGAGATCTTCAAAGTCTTGAAGGCAAAAAAATGACGTAAATTTTACCCGTTCGAGCTCTAGTTGACATTTACACACATAGACAGAAACTACGTATTTAATGTTGCTCTAATAGCCGTGCGCTAAAAGCCCCCCCCACTCCCCCTCTCAGCGACGGGGCGTCCTGTAATTAGTGCAAAGCTTCTCTAACAACATACGTTAAGCGGTTAGCGGATACCTGCTCGGTCTAGGGTTACGATGAAAAGCTCTCTTTATGGTGTGCATCGCAATGCGGCCGAGTAACCGTAACGGTCTATACGCTGTGTCGCGTAATTGCTTCGCCACGCTCATCCTGAATTACCGCAATTAATTCGGAAATATACATATTAATATCTAAGTGTGTCCCATAGCAGGTATTGGATGGCTCTGCTTCATTTGGCCGGGTTTAGGGGTCATATTTGCAAATCATTCTCGCTGGTATGAGAGTAGGAATTTCTTATGGTGGTCGTTAGAGGTTTAAAAGAATATATACTGCTTAAAACGCGATTAGCATTAATTAACAATTATTTTAAATTATGCGAAGTCGAAATTATACTATAGAAAAAACAAAGGAACAGTATCGGGAGATCGTCTAAAGTCAGTTGATAAACGTATTGCTGTGGCAACCCACTTACCCCGAGTGTATTTTGTGTTACATATTTGATTTGTTTAAAACTGCTGAATCATTGTATAGAGAAATGTTCATAATAATGGTTATTTTTGTATAATTTTAGTTAAAGAGTTAATTGTTTGATTTATTTAATTAAGTGTTCAGTTTTTTTTAATTAATTTCACTCTTTAAAATGTCTTTTATTTGCTCTTGTATGTTAGCGCTTTTTCTTCTAGATGTTGGCGTATTATTTGTGCCTTGCGTTGTACGCAGCTGTTGTATTTTGTGATAGCAGTTCCTTGGTAGACGCTGGCGTGAGTACATGTATTTTTGAATCATTGTTTGCCATTTTGTATTTCATTTTGATTTGTAATTTAATTCCCATATATTGAAAATTCTTGTCCATCAAGGAATTCGTTTTATAATAATTGTTATTATATTGATGTGTACACATTTTAGATATAAGATCATTTATTAATTTTGTTCGGGAAGATATTTTAGTTAAAGAATGATTTTTTTTTTTTCATTTTTCATTTTTCTGTTTCGTTTTTAATTGTTTATCACCTCGGTTGGGTGAATAGAAGTTTTGTGCTTGCATTTTTATTTACTAGAAATTGTCCACGTTTAAATTATTTTATTTTAATTTGAAACCACGTGGATTGTTTAAAAAAAATATCTTCCTGTTCAAATTAATCTTTTGTTTTTGATATAGGAAATAGCATTGTCCTATTGTAATTTAGAATCACGTGCAGTTTTAATTTTAAACCAGAACCCTCTGTTCACGGTTTTTTCTTTCTGCAGATTGTAATTAATTTTTTTTTTATAATAAATTTTTGTTTGTTAATTAACCTCTTTGGGTTAATAATTCTGTTCTTTTATTTTTAATTAAACTTTTTTGAATTTTTGCAATTTTTTTTTTTGTAAAATATCTGGTTATCACGACATTCAGGTAATTTTCAAATGTAGTTTCATCCAGAGTGCAATAGCACTTTCCGAGCAGATAACCCCTGAGTAGTCCTCTAAACAGCAGTTCTTAATTTAATGGATATACAAGTTAAGGAACTAAGTTTATTAATTAAATTTCCACATCGAGAGTTCTGATTTAAGTGTTGATCAAAATATAAGTATCCCGAGAAACTAACACTTCCCCTTTGATTCCAACATCCTATCCTCAATGGTCAATGATGGCTTAAAAGATGTATTTGTATTATAAAACAAAAACTGCTAAAAAACAAAAAAAAATGTCAAAATTTAAATAAACAATATTTATACGAATTACAAGATAATTCCCTATAAATTTGGTTATGTATATAAGCATAAGCGTTGCTCTGATATCTAAGCAATCTACAAATAGTTTCATTTAAGCGCTTCGAAGAACCTAAAAGGCTTTGCGGTAAACATCGAAAGCTACTACGTTTGCGGTAGTTTTGATTGTTACTGCAGAGTTCCAAGTTCCATTTCGGTCATGTCACTGCGACTACGCACTTCTACGCAAAGAGGGTTATTCGATTATCACCAGATATCAAGCCGCACACATTTGAACTACGTTCCCCAAACTTCCTAATCCTTACATCGAAACCGTCAGCTATAGGAGTGTAAATGTGTTTCGGGACACTCCGAAAATAGGGATTAGTCGACTTCGAACACAGCAGAAGTCGCTGATGGTTAGCGGCGTCACTCGTAGCGAATAACTTCTCAAGTTCAGTTTATGATATTGGAGCGTGGAATCTTATACGACATTGGTGTTTTGGTGTTATTTTGCGGTTCAAAACAAACATTGCACAAAACAGAATTATCATCTATTTGCGCTAATTCCACGCTGCGAATTCCGAAATTAATGTTTGTTATGTCGTACTTCCATCTGTTCAATTAGACGAACAGTATATATAACTGCAACATGAATCGAAAACGCTGTTTCATATATGCATATCATACAAAGTTGCGGCAGTTAGTCGAACGAATGTTTTGCCGAGCCCGAGAACAATACGGCTTTACTAGGTTGGCGCTTTCGGTCGATGTAAACGCCATCTAGCGATTATGGACGACTCTGTAAGCCGAGGCGCGCCAGATTACATTGCGGTCGGTTTTTGCCCGCCTCGCTACGAAATTATGTCGCCCCAAATGACATCCAGTTTATACTGAAAGGTGTTTCGGATTTAATCGTGCCGCTAAAATAATATGGGGCTGTTATTTCGTTGGTATTTGTTGTGTTTACGCAAAGAGTTTTTTTTTTTGTTATGCATCGCACGGTTGTTAACTTCAGAAGCGGTAAAATGTCGAGAATAGTAGATTATAAAGCAACCATAGGTGGGAGGGGGAGTGGATCCTCCAAAGCAGTGATTTCGTTTTGTGAAAATCGTCTGACGTATAAAGACTTCGAAAATACTTTTTAGCCTTCTGTATTTAATCTTCAATTTTTTATTTTATTCATTAAATCATGTTCTCTATACATTAAGTTTATTTAAAACTTTGCTAATGTTGAAATCCAACGTGTTTTCAATATACAGGGTATTCCACGTAACTGGTTCACTAAAAGTTTATGATGTTCTATTATTTACTTATATTTGAGATTTTGGCACCAGCATCTGTTCGATTGGAACTATAAATGTAAAATGCCTTAGCCAAAATATCACTTCCGGTTGACCGGAAATGGATGTCAACTTTCTTATTTTAAATAGAATGATATATTTTTTTATTCATTTTTGGATTCTACAACTATAAATATGTCAGTTTTCATTAGCTATTCCTATAGCTACATGTTGCTGTTATTGAGTTATTTAAGTTTTTCTTTCTTTTTTAGTCATAATCATTGCATCATTGAGAAATTAATATCTCGGTTAATACTGCAAGTAGAAACTCCAAATTTGCTATGTTATGAATGTAGATATTACTCTAAGAAACGGTAAGCACACTTTACATTCTAACATACAGGGTGTTCAAAACTGAAGAACTGACGTATTTTCAAATGCAGAAAATCATTTTTTTTAAATTGAACAGCCTGTATTTAATTCGGAATTAGGAATTAAATTCTCACCTTATCGCTTTATATGAGCATTCCCTATACCTATCTTAAAACAGATTTTGAGATATGAGCGACTTTTTGTTGAACTTCATCAGAGTATCTTTGTGGAAAATAAAATCTTAACTTTACCCGCACTTTACATTTTTAGCTGCATTATGTATACAGGATGTATCAAATAAAAAAGTAATTTTGTTTGGGTGTTAACTACACGACATATAAAGCACAAATCCACCGAACCGGATTTCATCATTAAAGAATAAAGAAAGGTAACAATTTAGAGCCATAATATCTTTAGTGCCGGGCTGACGGTCAGGAAACGTCATTTAAGCACCCGGTAACGTGGTATATGCTATAAATACATTGCACTCATTTAGTATTCTTAATGGTATGCGTAAGTTCATTTTAACGTTTCTGAATAAATAAAGGCCTTTGTAAACATAGCAAAACTGAGGCATTTTAAATTCTCTTTTTATAATTATAACATATTATAACATTCCTTTTTGTTAAGAGCATTCTACGTAAGTCTACAACTGTATTATTTTAATATCCTGATAGACGTTCGAGTTTCACCGTATATGCGACTTCAGTATTACAAGTTTTGCTTTGTCGAATCGAGAGTTATTGTTAATAAACGGTACCACATGAATCTGAGTTATTTTTGGATTTATTTAATCAAATAACGGCAAATGAATTGAATCGACACTTACACAGAAATAAATGTAGATACCAGAAAATTTTGCAAACACCCCTTTTTCTATGATATCGCGCGAAAATTGACTCTATACATTGCGCGCTTTTGCCGATGCATGCAAGCTTCGATTTTCTTTATATGAAACGTGATCGGTCCTGAAAGGATCGTTTTTTCGAGACGGGAGAATTTGAAATAAAATGTTCGAAGTGGCTTGCACTCAAGCGCGATCCACACAAACTACAGCGGTAATGGTTGAATGATAGTGGTATGTGGGGTATACTCGGGACAGCATTTAGTTGGCACAGTGCGGTCTAGCACGGATTTACAAAATGATTTTTTTTCTCGTTAATGCTTTACTTGATAGACCCCCTGTGTATAAACTTTTTTCATTGTATATGATTTCAGCTGCTACATATTTATTATATTCACCTCTAATCTGATACACCCGGTATTTT
>RXPK01002044.1:0-42108 GCA_004143645.1 Protaetia brevitarsis
GTTAACCTAATAGCAATTTAATTGATTAATAGGTACCGGAAATGCCGAGAAAACAGCGAAAACTGCTCAAAGAAGGTAAAATCCCAGCAAGACCGCAACCTCAGATGGGAGCAAAATACGAAGTCTCGTTGTACGTGGTTGCTGCCTTTATCAATAACGACAAATAGAAATTACACGTTTCATGATTTAAAGAAGCTATCCATCGTGATGGGTGGCAAAAGTATTTTCAAAGGAGAAAATACTCCTATGCATTTGCCCTTGCAAATAAAGCATTCGGTAAAGCGAAGCGCTGATGTGGAAGTATTGAAGGTTTATCATAAAATATCACTGCGGAGATTTAACTATAGGAAACATTGTATGCCAACATCCAGTTTTTCTCTTTTTGTTAATAAAGTGAAAAAGGCAGTTGCCTATACACTATATCACATAATCCACGGATTCGTGAGATCGGTGCTTCTTTTCAATTGTCATAAATGCGTAACACGGATTACTTGACAAGGATAAGAGTCTTGAACACTTCCATTTGTCTTACACCAACCGATAATAATAAATCAAAGAAAACATAAAAAGCATTGCAAATAAAGGACGTAGGCGCTATTTTGAATTTATTGATAGATATTTTGAGCAAACTATTGTGGAAAGGGGTTGCCTAGGAAGTGTTTGAGAGGAATTATTGAGCATCAGTCTCTCAGATCATATTAGTACTACCTCCGGCAGATATTATCCAACTTCACGATCCACAAAGTGCAGTGTGGCATAAAATAACACTACAACATAATGTCACAATCGTCATGGCTGAAACAAACATTGAAAAGAGTTTATACGGATCTTGCGCACAGGCACTGAATCGCCTCTTCAATAATAGCTTTAACTGGGACACTTACAAAACTAATCTTTTAGATTTCGTATCGAAAGTGAGTTCAAAAAGCTTTTTTGCACAAGGCAGAGTTAGGCACTGGATCGATTCCACCACAAACACTAAAATCTTTAATTATAGAGTTATGGGGAATGTGGCGAGATACTCTCATATTGCAAGCAGCGTGACAACTACTCTGCGTTGAAAGATTACGCACATTTAAACAAGAGTTATGTTATAGTAACGGAAAATGTAGCCACTAAACGGGAAGAATGTGAGAGCTATCAGCTGAGTGTTTTTGCGCATGTAAGCGATATTAAATGTAGAGAAGTGAGGGTTGAACTTCTAAAAGGCATTTTAATCTCACTGCAAGGAAGAAAACCTATCACCCTTCACAGTATTATAGGTCATCATGAGGAATTGATTACAACTTTATCATGTTCCCATATAATACACTTAATGAAATCCAGAACGGCGTACCTTAGTAAAAAATGTTTAAATGGCGATCACAATTTGTTATTCTTGATTGAAGATCCAAACATCACAGAAGAATATTCTATAGATAGTAATAATCAAGTAGGAAGAAATATTGTAATGTCGTGTCGCCCAGAAAACATAGCCAAATGTCGTAAACAGATAAACGGAAATCCAAAATTCCAAAATTATGAAATCTATCATTGTCTCACATCATCGAGACATGAAAATTTTAGTTTACTGGAAGGGAACAAATCACTTGTACGAGACTTCTTTGTGGACCAAGATGGAGAAACTGTCTACGCATTAGGGAAGGAACCAGTGCCGATTATTGGATCCACTTTAAAGAATATTCAACCAAGATATATTCTAGATTATTATGCCATCTCTTGTATCCGATCCTATTGATTCGAAAACAAAAGGTATTTGTTTTTTCTCTGGAAATTTTAGTTGTTTAAAAGAAAATATACGACAAGATTCGATGGAAGCGCCTGACAATATAAAGTTTGACAATAAAAATACCTTCATTAAGGTGAAAGATGAAGATGTACACAAATATTGGCAAAAAGCATCCGATTTAAACTGTCCGTTACTACATATTCATATTGAAGGCAGAGGTATGTACTTACGCAGATGCAAGAATTGGGCAGGTATAAGCGAGCACATTTCATACGACGGGCGGAAAGTACCAGAAGAAAATATTCTAAAAGAAGTAACAGACGGAATAACTATTTTAACAGGAGAACCCGGTATAGGGAAGTCATCTTTGCTTCAATCAATGTTCAAAAATCATGCCATGGAAAAATATATTTTGTTTTACAATTTGGTTGATTACAGTCACTTCTTAGAAAAAGACAAGTGGTTAGATTTCTTGTTGGAGCGGTCAATAAACAAACGATATAAGGAACTTCTCTACGCTTTATTAAGAAAAAAAGATAGAGCATTGATACTTCTAGATTCATTCGACGATGTATTGCCTACTTACAAAGAACATGTTTTACATTTTATACGAAATTTAGCTGCTAGCAATGTACAAATCATTATTGCTTCTAGAACAATAGCAAATTACATCCTTATGGATAATTTTGAAACAACAATTTTGAAGGTAGACTTCTTGAGAGAGGATGATAGTAGAGAATACGCTAAAGATTTCAGTCTTAATGCAAAAATTCTAGCGACTATACCAAATGAATTCTTACAAAATCCTTTATACCTAAACCTTTTGAAGACTATTTCTGAAAACAACGTTAATTTAGAAAACTTCAGCAAATTCACTTTATTTCAAAACGTCATAGAAATAAAGATGGAAGAATATTTCCAAAAGTATTTCTCCATCGAACATATGCCTAACAAAGAACTTTATTTAAAGCCCGTTCGAAAACAACATTTCCACTTAGCATTGCTGAGGATACTAGGTGCGCATAAAGTAAGAAAATTGCTTCAAATGGAAATCAAAAATGAGCTGATCCAAGAGTTCAAATTAGGCGCCGTGCTATTCATTAACGAAAAAGGGTATCCTACATTCGTCCATGAGACATTCGCAGAGTATCTGACAGCTGATTGGATAATCAGAAATAAGACGAAAGAAACTGCTAAGCAAATTTACCAAGAACTAAAAAAACAGAAAAAGTTATATATCTTAGATATCCTTTGCGAACATTTAGAATTACATAAAGCTGTCTTGACACAAAATGAACAACAAATAAAAATGTATGCCGCAGATCGCTCACATTTAGAAAGAACTGATGCTCTAGGCAGAATGGCCATTCATATTGCCGCTGCCCACCAACCAAATCCGCTTTGGTCTGCTCTAGATATTATTATTCGCAGTATGCACAACTTTAAAATTGATTTTAATCACTTTGATGGTCTCATGCAGTGGGAATGGGTAGAACACTCCTATCAGATAAATATTATAGAGTCTATGAAACGTGCAGAATTTCAACGCCAGTATGGGAAGCATATGTAAGTTGCATTGCACAAAAAGCACATAACGACAGCAACTATATAAGTCTCTATAGCAATTACGAAATAACGGAAATGTATCTTGTAGCTATTAAAAGTAATAGCATAGAGATGATGCGCGGTTTGCTTTTTATTGAAAATCTTAAATGCAATGTTGTGTCTCAAGCTTTAGAGGTGGATACGTTGCATTTAAGAAATATCAGAAAATTTACTGCATTACACGTCGCCTGTATATACGGCAATGTGGAAGCACTAAGAAAATTGATAAAACGAAAGAATATAAACTCTACTGACAAGTTTGGTTGCACACCACTGCATTACAGTGTTATGAATCCACCAGAAGTGAGTACAAATATGACGAAGATATTGTTAGAACGAGGTTCAAAGGCAGATATCGCAAATTATTATTCCAATACAGCTCTTCATATTGTCATTCTTTCCGGAAATGTACATATTACGAAATTGTTATTACAAAAATATGTTCTCGGAGAAAAATCGAAAAAGGTATGCTTTGAGCTTGCTATTCTATGCAATTGAAGAAAGTTACGTAATTAAGAGAGTGCAGCTATGGCATCTAGAATATGCTTTTAGTAAACGACATTTGGAAATTATAGAGTTACTCTTAGAAAAAGGCGCTGATGTAAATGGTAGAGGAGCATGTGGGAAAACGCCGCTTATAGTCGCTTCTCAATACGGTAAATTAGATATCGTAAAAATATTATTGGAAAAAGGTGCCAGCGTTAATGACGCAACAGCAGATGGTGAAACTCCGCTTATGTTTGCTTCTCAATACGGTAAAGTAGATATCGTAAAGATACTATTGGAAAAAGGTGCCAACGTTAACGGTGCAACAGCAGATGGTGAAACACCACTTATGATCGCTACTAAAGCATGGAATAACTTAGATATTGTAGAGATACTATTGCAAAATGGGGCCAATGTTAACGACGTAAGTGCAGATGGCGAAACACCGCTTATGTTTGCTATTAGATGGGATAACTTAGATATTATAAAGATACTGTTAGAAAACGGTGCCAATGTTAACGATGCAACATCAGATGATAAAAAACCGCTTATGTTTGCTTCTCAATACCGTAAACCAGATATCGTAAAGATACTATTGGAAAAAGGTGCCAACGTTAACGGCGCAGCAGCAGATGGTCAAACACCGCTTATGATCGCTACCAAATGGGATAATTTAGATGTTGTAAAGATACTATTAGAAAAAGGTGCCAACGTTAACGGCGCAACAGTAGATGGTCAAACACCGCTTATGATCGCTACGAAATGGGACAGTTTAGATGTTGTAAAAATACTATTGGAAAAAGGTGCCAACGTTAACGGCGCAACAGCAAATGGTGAAACACCGCTTATGATAGCTTCTCAACACGGCTGAATTAGATATCGTAAAGTATACTATTGGAAAAGGTGCCAATGTTAACGGCGCAACATCAGATGGTAAAAAAACGCTTATGACCGCTCCTCAGTATCGTAAACTAGACATCGTAAAGATACTATTGGAAAAAGGTGCCAACGTTAACGGCGCAACAGTAGATGGTCAAACACCGCTTATGATCGCTACTAAATGGGATAGTTTAGATGTTGTAGAAATACTATTGGAAAAAGGTGCCAACGTTAACGACGCAACAGTAGATGGTCAAACACCGCTTATGATCGCTACCAAAAGGGATAGTTTAGATATTGTAAAAATACTATTACAAAAAGGTGCCACCGTTAACGGCGCAACAACAGATGGCGAAACACCGCTTATGTTTGCTTCTCAATACGGTAAATTAGATATCGTAAAGATGTTACTGGAAAAAGGTGCCAAGGTTAACGACGCAACAGTAGATGGTCAAACACCGCTTATGATCGCTACCAAAAGGGATAGTTTAGATATTGTGAAAATACTATTGGAAAAAGGTGCCAAGGTTAACGCCGCAACAACAGATGGCGAAACACCGCGTATGTTTGCTTCTCAATACGGTAAATTAGATATCGTAAAGATGTTACTGGAAAAAGCTGCCACCGTTAACGGCGCAACAACAGATGGCGAAACACCGCTTATGTTTGCTTCTCAATACGGTAAATTAGGTATCGTAAAGATGTTACTGGAAAAAGCTGCCACCGTTAACGGCGCAACAACAGATGGCGAAACACCGCTTATGTTTGCTTCTCAATACGGTAAATTAGATATCGTAAAGATGTTACTGGAAAAAGGTGCCAAGGTTAACGACGCAACAGTAGATGGTCAAACACCGCTTATGATCGCTACCAAAAGGGATAGTTTAGATATTGTGAAAATACTATTGGAAAAAGGTGCCAAGGTTAACGCCGCAACAACAGATGGCGAAACACCGCTTATGTTTGCTTCTCAATACGGTAAATTAGATATCGTAAAGATGTTACTGGAAAAAGGTGCCAAGGTTAACGACGCAACAGTAGATGGTCAAACACCGCTTATGATCGCTACCAAAAAGGATAGTTTAGATATTGTAAAAATACTATTGGAAGAAGGTGCCAACGTTAACGACGCAACAGCAGATGGTGAAACACCGCTTATGATCGCTACCAAAAGGGATAGTTTAGATATTGTGAAAATACTATTGGAAGAAGGTGCCAACGTTAACGACGCAACAGCAGATGGTGAAACACCGCTTATGATCGCTACCAAAAGGGATAGTTTAGATATTGTGAAAATACTATTGGAAAAAGGTGCCAAGGTTAACGCCGCAACAACAGATGGCGAAACACTGCTTATGTTCGCTTCTCAATACGGCAGATTAGATATCGTAGAGACACTATTGGAAAAAGGTGCCAACGTTAACGGGGCAACAACAGATGGCGCAACACCGCTTATGTTAGCTTCTAAATACGGCAAATTAGATATCGTAAAGACACTACTGGAAAAAGGCGCCAACGTTAACGACGCAACAGCAGATGATGAAACGGCGCAACAGCAGATGGTGAAACACGGCTTATGATCGTTATTAAATGGGATAGTTTAGATATTGTAAAGATATTATTGGAAAAAAGTGCCAACGTTAACGACGAAACAACGTATGATAAAATACCGCTTATGTACGCTTCTGAAGGGGGTAGGTTATATATAGTGAAGACACTATTGGAAGAAGGTGCTAACGTCAACGTCGTAGTAACATATGATGAAACACAGCTCGCAAATTAGTTAAACTTTAAAAAGACTTGGAATGTGGTTGTTGAGAAGCATGCTATTCGTTTATAGATTCAGATGCCAACTATTTCTCATGAATGGAAAAGGGAAACAGTTCGGAAGTTATATCATTTCAAAATTATTATTATATCGGTGACTCACATTTATCGATATTATTGAACACTCGCGGATAGACAACAGAAACCTCGACGTAAACTCTGTATTAAGAACTGAGTTGATTTTAGAATACACCGGCACAAAATTACACATCGCACAAGTAGTAGCAACTCACTAAAGTACCGTTTATATCCATGATATAATTAACCGCCATGCTCTAAAGCAATAAAGTCTTCTATCAACGTATATTAAGGCAGCTGTTCAAGGATAACGGAATGTCTTAAATTACGTGAAAACTGTGACCGTTGGACCATGAGTAATGCCGGAACTAGAGGTGCGCATTTTGTGAATTATATCAGTCCGAGCCGCTCCTTATCGCTTGCTAGTTCGGCTCGACTCAGCCCGTAACATTTACCGATCCAGCCCGCCCAGGCATGTCCGTCAGCGCGTTGGCCCATAGCACGTTAGATTCACCAGTTGTCCTTTAAAGGTTTGTCTTTCTACAAAAACACCTTTAAATATATATATTTTTTTTTGTGTAGGGCTGCAAATATCAATAAAACAAATTGTAACAGCTAGTGCTGGCGAACATGTTGACTTAATAATAAAATATAATAGACTATTTATATAATATTTGTAATTTCAACTTGCATTTGTATTACAACATTCTTTTACAACAAAAAAAAAATATACTTCTTGCTGTACATTTGTATTGATCATATTTTCCAAAAACAAAAGCTTCTTACAAAGCTTCACTAAAATGCGAAACCATTTGACCATTAAAGTTTTAAATATCGCCTATTAAATCAATATGAATCCTTGATTGTAAAAATTATGTACCTTAATGAAAATTTGAAGCAAGAAAACACTTGCTTTTGAATCGGGTGCAGCTTCAGGAAAGGAAATTGGTGCAAAGTTGTTATTTGGATAAATAATTTAAAAAAATTAAAAAAAAGAATTTTCAAGTATATTTTTTAGTAAATAACTAAAATTTGTTAAAAAGAAATATATTTTTTATACTAAGTGTCTCTGATGGTTAGCTCATTATGTCATTGACCGTATGTAGGTACCCTACAAACGATGCTGTGATTATTTTGTATGATATAAACAGATAAATATTTATCATACATTAATTACAATGGAATTGTGTTTTTAATTATTTATTATACCTTAAGAAGATCTGCATTAATTTGATAAATGATAAACCTATCTATATAGATGCATTCTGTTTTAACCAACGTGTATGATGCTATATAATACAGTAAGTAGCCTCATCTAAAAATTTTTGGCCCTCTAATCGCGGTCCGTGGGTCGAGCCGGCCCGTTCGTCCGTCTAGCTGAAACCAACTCTTTTAATTTTTAATATAGTAAAGTAAAGTTTATTAATCGACTCAAGGACTACATAAGACAATTGTAGAATAAGTTTCGTCATATAAATAATTAATATAAAATTACATTAAAAATTCATTAACACTACTTATAATATTTGTTAATTAATAAGGGTTTTACCCTATTTTTAAAACTATTTATTGTTTTACTATTTCTTATATGTACGGGTAAACGATTATATACAGGGTGTCCCACCGAACTGGGTCATTAGACTTTTTTGAACTTCTAGTAGGAATTTGATTTTGAAACTTGCAATGTACTCATGGCCTGCTGTGATTTATTTAAGGAAAATATTTTCACTTTATAGCACTTTCGGTATACAGAGTATTGATATCAACTTTCTTATTTTAAATGGAATGATACAATTTTTATCGGTACAATGAATGTATCGAGTCATTTGCAATTAATTTACATGAGGGTTCCCTAACCCTAAACTCAACCGTTTTTGAGATATTTGCAATTTTGTTGATTTTTTTGACGTTTGCACTGTTTCAAGTGAAATCAAATAGCTGACAAGGTATCAGATATTTAGTGGTTCTACTAATGTCGATGTAAGTACAAAGACGTAGGTAGAAAGTTTTATGGCAATAATCACTGAATCACATACAGGGTGTTCAAAAACGCATCTCCAATGTGGATATCTTTAAACCAACGAAACTTTTCTATTTCAAATGGAACATGGTACTTTTTACTACAATATTGAATGCCGCATAAAATTCTATATCGATTGACATTAGGGTTTGGTATACCTATTTTTGATAGTGTTTGAGATATTAGCATTTATTGCATAAAATATAACTAATTTCCAAGTTTCGAGCAAATATTTTTATATTATATTATTTATAATATTTTTTTCCTAAAATACACTCTGTACCTATATTAATTTTTAGAATGATCTACGATCTTTTTTTGGATTGTTTGGTTTCATACCTTGGATATTTATCATTGGAAGTTTTCGGATTATTAGCAAATTTTATATAATTGTAATTATAAAATATTAATAAGCCATAATTATTATGCGACAGCAAATTACATGTTAATATTTTTACCTGCTTATTAAATCCATCGAAAATAAGTCAATTAAAAAAAAAACTAAGAAACTATTATTCTGAAAGAACATTTATAGTGGACATTTTGGAAGACTTTTAATAGTTTGTTCCTGATTTATGTTATCTATCTGTATCGCTTAATACCTAGTTTAATACAAAAAGCCAAGAGGCTACATTGTTTTCGGAGACTCCATGTCAGACAGCTCCCCTACAAAGAAAATACTTGCTCTAGTAAGTGAACAATATTTGAAATATTATGGATGCATTTAGGATATCTGCTTTAATTTCCCTTTGTATTTTTTTTTTGACGTTTTTATTCATTGGAAGTAAGTGTAGGTATCTAATCATTGTTACATTCTTTATGAATGTAGAATAAGTCTAAAATGTTATTTGTATATATAACTTTCAATGTTTTTCTTATTTCTTTCGATTTACAATATTTTGCTTGTTAGAAAAAAATATGTGAAGGAGTTGACAGCATTAGGACTTTCTATAAAATATATGACTTGTTAATACTGCATAGGTTTATTACTGCCCAATTTGATAAATTACCGGCAATGGATATCACTTGTTTGTTAGCACATCTCATGGCCTACTAATATCTAATCATTAATGTACATTCTGTATGACTAAAAGACATTACTATTAGTAAGAAACTAGTGAACGTTAGATATCTGAAACATAAGTATTTAGATAGGTTAGGCAAATAATGTACAGATTGTTTTGTAGGAAAAAACTCATTTTATTTGATTGAAACTTAGAATTTAGACATATTTTTAGCAATTTTTTGCAAGATATGCTAATACTTCAAAAACTGTTGAGAATAAGTATACCAAACCCTAATATCAATCGATGTTGAATTTTGCGTTGCATTCAATGCTGTAATAAAAAATATCATGTTCCATTTGAAAGAAAAAAGTTTTGTTAGCTTAAAGGTATCCACATTGGAAGCACATTTTTGAACAGCCTGTATGTGATTCAGTGATTATTGCTATAACACCTTATAGCTACGTCCTTGTATTTACATCGACCTTAGTTGAAATACTAAATATCTGCTATCTCATGAAATATTTGATTTTATTTGAAACAGTGCAAATGTCAAAAAAAATCAACGAAAATGAAAATATCTCAAAAACGGTCGAGTTTAGGGATAGGGAACCTTCATATAAACTAGTTGCAAATTACTTGCCAAATTCAATAGACCGATAAAAATTGTACCATTCCATTTAAAATAAGAAAGTTGATATCAACACGCTGTATACCGAAAGTGCTATAAGGTTGAAAATATTTTCCTTAAATAGATGACAGTAGGCCATGACTACACTGCAATATCTATTAGATTAGATTATACCCTGTATACTAATGGAGGCATAATTTGGGGACTTTTCATATCCAGCGGTTCTGTGCAAAGGTACACGGAACGAATCACAATTCCTAGTTTTGTAAGTATGATTTAAATTTATGATTGGTAAATGACATTAGTTTTCATAAGCATAGATAGCACATTTATACAAATATATGCATGGTAATGTTAAAATTTTATTTTCTCGAAATACATTCTTACATGTGCTCCTATTTCTGACATTATAAATTAAGCGAATGAAGCCGATTTCTACGACACCACTCCTCAAGGGCGAGTGTGATGCTAATCACGCGAATGTCTAAAAGTTCCTCGCTATCTGCCACCACCGCAATAGACGTATCGTCTGCATAATTAATAAGGCGTCCATCACAAATATATTCTATCATATCATTCACGAATAGCACAAACAACAGGGGCCCATAATAGACCCCTGAGCCACTCCAAGTTTCACACCGTGTCTAGTAGAATAAGAGCCATTCACGCCAACAATCATTGATCTGTCCCGCAAAAAAGATAAAATTAGATTAAGGACATTACCGTGTATAGCTAGTGCGTATAACTTATCCTCTAATAACCTGCTATCGACAGAATCAAACGCGGCGGAGAAATCAAAGAACAGCCCTGCTACTAACTTCTTATTATCTAAACTTTTCCTTATATGTTCAACAAAGTCTATGCACGCCGTCTCTGTTGATCTCTGCGGCCGAAATCCATGTTGAGTATCACTCAGTATGTTTCTGTGTTCTAAGTAATTCATTATCCGATCGTAGGTGATCTTCTCGTACACCTTGGAGAATGCACTCAGAACCGATTGGGCGATAGTTTTCCACACTCTTTGGGCATCCCTTTCCTTTATGGATTGGCACCACACGCGATACTTTCCAAGCTGACGGACAAACACCCGTTTCTAACGAAGGGTTTATTAAGTCCGCGAGTGGCACACCAATGACTTCACTTAATCTCTTCAACAATGAAATTGGTATCTCGTCTATACCACATGACTGTTTATTTTTCTAGCACTGCAAGAGCACTCATCACATCTTCCGTTGTAACCGGCCCGAAAAACATACTACACATCCCACTCCCTGATACGGTGCATTTTGGATTCGCGCTAATGCTAAATTTTTCACTAACCTTGTTTAACGTCCCAATCGAGAAGTAATGACCTCCACATCGTTTACGTTAAGTGTTTGGGCAATTTGCGGCTATTTATTTCACGTCTTACCAATGACCATATACATTTATTTTTGTTATCACTTAATTTTTTTTTGTTTAATGATTGCCAATCGATGTTCTTTCTTCATTTTTCTTATATTGCATAACTAAATAATTATGATGTTCCGAAATTTTCACAATTACGTAAACTTCCTTAAGTTTATTACTAGATGCCCTTATCGTACTATTTATCCATGGCGGTGGTGAATAGTCCCGGCGGAGCAGCATCACTCTCCTGGGACATAATCTTTCAAAGTGAAACATAAACTGCCTCATAAAGTCCTCAAACGCGGCATCAACATTCTCGAATCCGTAAAAATACCATTGGTCCTCCCTCAGGGCGGTCTTAGGTTTTTCGATATTTGCATTACTTACGTTACGTCTAGAGCTATAAGTTACTGTATCGTCTCGATGGATATGGCTAGCACAAATTGTTTCAAGCGACAACGATAGTACCTGATGATCAGATAATCCAGGGTCCACAATTTCAATATCAAACACACTCTCAGGCAAATTGCATACAATATAGTCGATCTCCGAACCAATTAACTTTCTATTGTAGGCTGCAACTGACTAGAATGCCAGTTTTGTATTTTTATTCGTCAAACTATATGAATCAAAGAGATCGCGGAGCTTTCTTGAGGCGGGATTATCAACCCGCCAGTCAATATTCAAGTCTCCGCATAGCACTACATTATTACAGCGCGTATGTGCATATGACAACACATCCGATAATCTTTCAACAAATTGGTCAACATTCCCCGTGGTCTGTATACACATATAATCAACAAAGTACTACGCTCTAACAAAACAGATACTGCACAACACCCAATCAGCATTTCAGTGGTTAGTGCTAGGATCTTCAGCTCCTGTTTACATTTCACATTAGATTTTATGTATACAGCACAGCCTCCATGTATATGACCTGTTCTGGAGAAATGTGTCCCTAACTGATAGGCAGGTATATTGGCAATATGAATATTGTCTGCATTGGTCCAAGTCTCTGTTAAGCACACTACTACCCCATTGGGTTGTGTACAGTCAAAAATACTTGCAGAGCGTCAAGTTTATTAAAAATGCTTTGAATATACAAGTGTGTTAACTTAAATGTAGGTGTAAGTTTTTAATTTTAAATGTTGGCTCGTATAGCTGTTCCATCTTGTCTGTTTTAACGCCTACACAGAAAGACGTATTCTTTCCCTTGGATTGTAGCTGTTCTACAGTGATATTTGTTCCATTAACTCTTCTCTTAATATAGGTTTTGATATCGTCTTCCTTCGTATCTTCCTTACATCTTCCAACATACAGCCAGAACCGTGGGGAAGCGGCCACAAAGCCACCACAATTTACATCGTTGTTTTCGCCAATTACTTTCTTGCCGTTAGTTTGCTTATTGGTGTAGATTTTCTTGTTTGGCGTGCCTTGTATCTCCCTAATCGGTTTATTTACATGCCACATAGTTCGCGTTTTTGTCTTCTTTTTTGGAATTTCGTTTTTTTCGATCACAGTTTCTACGGACGATGTTGAGTTGAATAATGTATCCGCCTTGTTTTCACCTTTCTCACCTTCAGGGTCAAAATCACTAATTGATCCTTGAGCATTTTTGTGAGCAGTTAATAACCTAATTAAATCAATATTAGTCTCTTTCAGAATTGTCACTTCGTTGTGAAGTGATTAATTATGTCTTATAAAAGTACGAACTTCTTATTCACTGTTTCTATAAAATCGTTGAATGGAAATGTGTCTGTTTGGTAATCATTCTGTATAGAGAGTTAGAAACTGTTTTACAAATTGAGAATAAGTAAATACCCAAATAAAAGTTTAGCACTGATAAAAGCAAGATCTCCAAGGAGTTGATCCGGAAATTGCTTTTTGCGCGGTGCGTAAAATAACAAAAGAAAATAAAATGAAAAAGACAGCTATAATAATGACGCTATAATAGAAGATAGCATGATTAGTATTTTGTTTTGACGTCTCGAGTAGGCACATTCGCAGATGTTATGAAGTAGTCAAATAAATGTTGTAATCAATTTAATTTATTGTAGCTTTAGGAAGGAATTAGTGTAGTATTATTTATTCACTTAGTTTAATCTGTATTTCGTTCTGTAATTAAATAGTTATGAAGGCTAGTAATTGTAAGTTACTTAATCTGTTTAGAAATATCTGCCTTATTATTTAATATTGTTTCTTTCCATTTAACCTTTATTTATTGTACTTTTAAGGATAAATATTAATTTGTAATTTAATGTTGTAACCCACTTATAGATATCATGTTTGTATATATATACTGTTTAATAAATTATCCATGTAATATATTCTTGCTTTCTTTTTATCAGAATCTTCATAGGCAAAGGTGTTCGAAAAATACCAAAAGCACTTACTCCCTGCCGTAAATACATGTAAATTGAGTAGAAAATATATGCTATAGCCTATCGTATGTATGCAAGGTTTCAAGGTATTTATTATCACAAAACTAATCAGCCGCTATTAGATTATGAGAAATTCAAGGAGTGCGCCCTCTATGTTATTGATTGCTCTAAGCAAAAGGAGTCAATCAAGTCATCAGTCGTTGATATCAAGTTGGAACTGGAATCACTTAAAAGTTTTAATGAAAATACCGTTGCCTATTGTCTTATTCTTCACGATAATATTAATGAATACACACCACTAGAGACCGGATTATATGCAAAGAAAAACTGGAATATATGCGCATATATATGCATCGATTTTCGAGAAAATATGCATAAACCTGGGGCATATATGCAAAAAAAAAATGCGACACTATGCAAAATTTTTACATAAAATAAATAAGAGCAGAAATTAAACATTAACTTTATTGCACAAATTTCTTTCACAACATATTTCTAAAACAATTTATAATTAAATGTTTTTGAAAATTGTGTGAAAGAAAGTTTTGTCTAAAATTAAAGTCGAAATCGTTTACCGTTTCACCTTCAAAATTTTTCTTAACTTTCTTCAATTTCAAATACCCTTGTGTTTCTAGTTTACGAATGGAACTTGAAACAAAGCTATAATTTGACTTAATATACAAAAAGTTTTGTAGCAATTCTGTTAATGTTACTATCTTTTTACAGTTTTCTAAAGCAATGCAGTCAGCAGGGATTTCAAGAATTACATTTTTTTTACAAAAAAATTGCAGCCTCTAACCATGTACCCCATCTCGTTATAATCGGTTCAGGAGGCAACTTAACACCGGGAAGTCGCTCCTTATAAAATTGGATTCGTAGAGGTGCTTTTAAAAATACTTTTTTGACATTGTTAATTAAATCATTGATCAAAGGGAATTGATTCCTAATGTCTTCGGCTACACGATTGAATCCATGAGCTAAACAAGTGGTGTGAATAATGTTACTATAAAAAAATGTTAAATTTTGCGCGGCTTTTATCATGTATGGTGCAGTGTCGGACAACATTAGTAATTTTTTTTCACACGGTATACTTCCAAGTAAAAAGAAATTTGATAAACCTTCTTGAACGAATTGGGCAATTGTCGCATTATTTGTTTTTTGAAGTTTTTTACAATAAATTAAATATGATTTACCTACAATATCTTCATGAAGAATTCCTATTAACAAATGGACAATACAACGGGTCTCACTTATCCGTACTGTCATCTACCATGATATAAATAAAATTATTCCCTACCAATTGTTAAATTTCTGCTATTGTTTGCTGGTAACAAGATGTGACATAATTTTTTCGTAAGGTACTTTCGTCAGGTATATTATGTTTGCAATATTTTTGCAGAAATGATTTCAAATTAAGATTGTTTAATCTTGCTAATGGTATGTTAGACGAAATTAATGCGTTACACAAATCCGTATTATATTCTTTTTGTTCTGAGTTTCGTGAAGTTGATGCTATACACTGACGTATAGATTGCTGCACACATGCGGATCGCTTTAGTTTTTCATATTTTCCAATATGTGATGGAGTTTTAGCGTGTTGATCAATCAGGTATTTTCTCTCAGAAGACACCTGCAACAACAATTGTCATTTTATATCAAAAGTTAGAGAATTTAAAAACAATTGTGAATCTTTTAATAAAATTAAACTTACCAGTCTACTCCAGGCTCGATAAAATATTTTGTCGCCATCCTTTACCAGTTCCATCCATAAAGAAATTTTGTTCGCTATACTCACACATACGCACAGTATTTAAAAACGTAACACAATTACATGCTGTTTCGCTCAAAGATATTCAATGAATGAATAGTTTATTTAGGAATTAATAATAATAAAACGTATTTACCACATCCCTTCTGCTAGGCGAAATTAAACACGTGCAATTCTTGGAAAAAAGTGTTAGAGGAACCAATGTAAAAGATTTATCGTCGGTTGTCGATCTACATTAAGAATTACTAGGAATTTTTACTAATAGAAAGGATAAGAAAAAGCTTAAATATGCCATATATGCAACTTTTGTAAAAATATGCCTAGAAATCACTAATTAGCGCTAATTAACTTCAATTAGTGTAATACGTCTACATATAGACTATAATTAAAGATATGCAAAAAATAAAATATATGCACTTTGCATATAATCCTGTCTCTACACACCACTTACAGGTACTGTGAAGTAGATTATTTAGAGAATAAATGGATACAGAGATCCTTTTTTCATATTTTATACATAAGATTCAGTGTATTGTAATTGGTATAATAAAAGTGATATGTATATACGTTTAACATAATTAATTTTTAGATGACAATTACTCATCAATTTTATTAAAAAAAAAAAAAAATAACTAGGAACGGTTAAACATCCGGACGTTTACTTTGTGGTAAAGATAGTGCGTAAGAAAGGAAATAAGGTTTATATACAATAGTTAGGACTAGATAAAGCTTACAACATATACAATATAAGAGTAATGTATACAGTTTTACTATACCTGTTATTTTAATTGTATTTTGTAAACGTAAAAAATATAATAAATAAAATAAAACATATTATGTATTCAAATTTTTATTTTATCCCATCACTTTACATATTATTAGTGCATGATATTGACATATTTTCAAAGTTTTTGATCAGTATTCTAATTCTTCGTGCACGATGGCGTCTGCAGTAACACTGGTGGTGATTGCGATTCATTGCCAGGACTTGGAATTTCTTCGTTAATGAATACATTTCAATTTCTTCTTTTAAATTATTTAACCGCTCAAAAAATTGTTGTAGTCTTACTCTAAGATCATTGGTCTCGTCCATACTGTAGCTCGAGGAACTCGACCATTTAAATCTAGTACACGTGAAGCGCGAATATTATAAACCCAAAATTCAGCACGGGTATCGGCACCGTCTGGTTCGCTTAAAAAGTCATGCCAAAGTACTCATACCAAATTTTATGAAAATCGGTCCAAAGATGACAAAGTTACAGATTTTTGGCAAAAAAATGTCGATTTGGAACCACTGTGCCACGTGAGGAAAGTGCTATTGCAGGCCTTGGACTATTATAATAGAGCACTTTCCTCCCTTGGTTTGAAATATACTATTTCATGTCAAATGAGCGGTATCTATGTAGAAATACGTCAGTCGCACACAGTACCTAAAGAAAGAACTTGAATATATGTTAAAACCAAATGAAATTAGAATATTTAAAAGCAAGTGTAATGTAAAATGTAACAACCCGTTACTGAAAAGGTTATTACTAGATTATTCAAAACTAGAAACATCAAGCAAATAATATCAAAACACTGACGTTGGAAGTTTAAATGGAACTGTACGAAAGGACGCTAACAGCCGCATGCTCTTGTTGGACAACGTTACATTGATGCTAGTGTTAAATCTAAGACGATGGCAACAATAGAGATATAGTGTCATTTGCGAAGGCAATCAATGAGAACGCCACTTCGTAAAAGTAGGGTCTATGTTAGACGCGTAAAGATTTTGTTCACATATCTGAAATTCATAGAACACGACTTTCAAACACTAACAATGGCAACGGAAACGCGTTAGCTCAGATAAATATCCAGCTTGTGAAGTGTTCTCAGAAATGAATTCGAAAGATTGAGAAATTTGAGCCCTTACATAAACCAAATTTAAATACATTTCCATCCGATCAGATTTTGGACACGTTAAGAGGAAAAATAATTATAATAATTCCAATATCCCGAGATCCAGACACAAACCCCAAAATAAATCAAAAACGATAACAAATTTCTTACCCAAAGAGATATTACTGCCTTTAGGATCCACAAAGTTGGAAATTCTTCGGATAACCTCACATTTACTTACTACACTTATTCAGATTTTTTTAAATAACAACAGTTTACTCTGAAATAAGTTAGATTGAGCTAAGAAAAATAATACGTAAAAATCCCTAATGATTACATTCAAGGTTTAACCTATTATCGATTAAGCATTCCATTTACTAGTTAAAGAATGCCTAGACATATTCGTTAAAACAATCAATCGTATTATAGATCAAAGAAATAGCCCAAACATTAGAATAAGCAAAACATAAACAATTGACCAAGAACAGAGATAAAAGATAGCTTATAAACATGAGTTTGAATATCAGATAGTATTAATTAATTCTTCTTCTTTTTCCAACTGAAAGAAGCGAGAAAGCTCTCCGCAGAGCGTGATACATAAAGAGTCGTAGATCATCATATTTCTTTTTGTTATTATAGTATCTATCCTGTGATTTAGAAAAGCAATTTGGGTTTACTAAAGCAAAGTAGACGATGCATATAATTAGATCAATAACAAATAGCGAATACGTAACCTTAGATATTAAGAACTTGGAAGAAAAAAATCTTCCGTTACTTAATAAACATAAGACGCGGTATCCTCTGAATTGTCCTCTACAGCAGCTTGCTGCACATGAGCTTAATCAAGAAAGCCACCACGATAATCGATGCCCTAATAAATTTCAAAACATCAAAAAAAAACAGCTTAGTATTTCCTCTGCTGGCCTGGAAACGCGTCTTGGATCTTCTTGTCGACGTCTCGTCCATACTCGTAAAGGACATCTTCAGGGCTGCTGCTACTGCTGTTGATCTGAAACAGTTACAATTGTAACCGTTACAAATTTGTAACTGTTTTGTTGTTTGGGCATGTGGTAGGTATATTTGGTGGAAAACATGGGCGCCCCCAAAGGGCAGCATATAAAAAAAACAGTATTAAAATATTCACTTATATTTTTTGCTTACTTGAATACACCTAGGATCGTCAAAAAACTGCAGACAACCACTACCGGCAATTGCTATCACATACTAGGAAGTCAAAAATAATATATCACATAGGTTAACGAAAATGGTTCCTTTTTGTTTTTCTCCTTAACAGTTACTTACCCAAAAACTATAAACATTAGAAACTTAAAACTTTCTAGAATGCAATATTACGTATTCAGCTGCTTCAAAAGTAAAAAATATGAGCCGAATCTATGCCAATTTCACTTCGGCTATAGCTATATATATTGCTGTGTTTCATAAGAGGAAAACTATCAACCATATTGAAATGTAATTATTATTTTATGTACGCACCTGTTTGTAAGTCCAGTATAATTTGGATTAGATCGTAATAGTAATCATGGAAATTGAATATAATTTATCGTCTGGCAATTGTACGATATCCTGGTATCCTAGGTTTTCACTTTACCTGAATGGGGTAGTGACCCAATGTAATTCGTTGAGAGAAAATGATGAAAAATCCTTGGTGACGAGAGTTGTTGATAAAAAAATTTCGAAGAAAGGTTGTTTTATTTTTTATCAAGTGTAATGAATTAAATCATATTCCTGTGGTATATTTGGTATTGAAGGGAATCTTCTATGTAAATTCGTGTAATTACTCTCTTCTGAAATTATATAGAAGAAACGTGAGGATTGTTCAACAGTATAAGAAATTTTGTTGTATTTACTATACCTGGGTACATGTTCTACATGTTCCGCGTCTAATCATACATCCTGAATGTAACGAAGGAGGTTTGTTTCCCTGAATTTTTGTGCTACCGATGTTATTCTCCTGGTCTGAGCCTTTTATGTGAATATACAAGCTAATCTGGATTGTCACTACAAGGAGATCCCATTTGGAGGTACTCTGGCGTCTGTATAAACCGATAAACGAGGTATCTGGTCAAAACATTGTTTAAATTTTTGTACAAATGAATGTATAACTTCTATAATATTTTGATATTACTGTCATTTCTTATGAAATTGAAATTTTGAGTTTTTATAAGTTGGTAGACGTGGTTGGTGGTTTGCTATTCTCTTATGATAGCGCGGGATATTTTAAAAGTTACTTTTTGAATTAAAGAATCTAAAATTATACTGGATAATTGATAATATTTGTTTTGAACATTCCAAATAAGTATACTCACCTTGAGTAAGAGTTCTCATGCTGTTTATATGTTTCTGATATAAACTTGTTAATAAATTATACATGTTATTAATGATTACACTGTTTTATTAATGAAAGCTCATTTGATACATTGAGTTATTAAGAATTAAACTATAAATTCAGTATTTAATAAAGTAAAGGCATAATAATAAACAAGTTAGTGATTTAGAAGAACCGAGTCGTATAGCCGGCAGGGCAGCGAGTTCGTAACTAAAAAAATAATAAAAAATTATTATTTTATGTACGCACCTGTTTGTAGGTCCAGTATAATTTGGATTAGGT
The DNA here is from genome assembly GCA_004143645.1 of Protaetia brevitarsis. Classification (NCBI taxonomy): domain Eukaryota; kingdom Metazoa; phylum Arthropoda; class Insecta; order Coleoptera; family Scarabaeidae; genus Protaetia; species Protaetia brevitarsis. The sequence goes on from RXPK01002044.1 coordinate 20,245, forward strand.
CGTATTAGTAATCATGGAAATTGAATATAATTGATCGTCTGGCAACTGTACGATATCCTGGTATCCTAGGAAGAAACACCAGTTCATGTGCTGTGCCAATGTGAAGACCTGGCGAGGAAGATAGGTTGAAAAATAACGAAATGAATTTAAAATAATTATAAAAGTGAAAATTACAAGTTGACAATCATGTGCAATGAGTAAACAGAGTAAGATTGAATTTAAATACAAAAATAAAGAAAAAAGAAAAATCAGTATTGGCTCTATATTATTGTAATGAAGGTACTAATTTTATTCTTGCAGATTCCACACGGCAACGCGACAACAGCTGCTATCCCCCTGCCAAAGTATCTGACCATCTAAGGCGTTTAAATTATGATAAAATACAAATAATATAGGTACCAATTGGCACGTCACGTTATTATGAGTTAAATTAAATAATACTGAAAATGTACCATAAAAGTACACAAATGGTGTGGCTTGATTTACTAACAAAAATTTGACTAACTGTGAATTAAATTTGTAAATAATTAACACTATTAAAATTCCTTTTAGGTAGCTAATGACTTCTGCTGAGTACTACAAGTACTAACAACAATAAATATGTACAGCACGGCGTGGCAAAGTAACAAACAAAGTCTTAATTACATAAATGAACAAACAAATGGGTAATAACAAAAAAAAATAAATGACGGAGCAAATATAAATAAGTGAGAATAAAAATGGATGTCCTGCGATCTTTTTCTACGAAGACAGTAAAATGGAGAAAACCTACCTCGGCAGATGTCTGCATGAGTTACCTTCCAGAGACGTGGTGGTTCACCCGAGTACTTCTGGTGGATACTCTTCACCTTGTAAACTGTACGGCTCAGCAAATTTCGGAGAGGTGAATTTCAGCCGCTCCACACGGGTTTAAACTTACGTCTCGGACCAATCTCTAGGTAGGTAATGTGATTAAACTCCAATATTTAATGCAGGACTTTTTCAGATCTCATCACATTACGAGAAGCAAAATCAGCAATGTACAATGCAACCAATTCTCCAAAGATAAGAAAAAAAAAGGAAAAAACCAAAAAAGCCTAAAAATCGTAATCAGTAATTACCATGTGCTCTTTGCAAAAAAAAATGATATTAGCAATTGTAAAATATAGTTAAAATAAGAAAATATGCAAAAGTAAAAAAAAAGTTCATTATAGTTTGTGATTTCAAGATGTGAATTTACTAGAAAAATATATAACTAAATTTAATTTATACCTAGATTTTTTAAGCTTCACATTAAACGTCTACGCTTTGCAGTAACTACGCCCGAAAAGAACGAATTTCTATGCGAGCCTCGAATCCCTCGCGCAAAAAATTGTTATTTACAATGATCCAAAGAAATATGAAACAAAACTGCAATCAAATAATTAAATTATCCTAAACTTATAAATGTTAAGTGAAATTAATCGACTTTCAATAGTATGAAATTAGATATATTTAAAAATTAAATTACAAGCACATGATAATACTGTATACACCGTTGCTCAAATAAAAATGACCGTTACATGGTTTTGTATGTAAATCTGTTATGATGGATCCTTTATTATTTATTACTGAAATATCTAGGAAGGGCAATTTATTATCTGCTTGAACCTCTATAGTAAATTTCAATCTGTAATGTAAGGAATTGAATTAATTTAGTAACAGTTCAGTGAGAGTATCTGGTACAATCAAAAAGGAATCATCTACAGAAGTGGAGATAAACAGGGTAGCGAATTGAATGCTAGACAACACCTTTCTAAAGACCCAATCCATAATCATTTCAGCAAATATAGGGCTTAAGGGATCACCCATTGGTGCTCCATGAGTCTGTTTGTAGAACCCATTATTGTATTTAAAATAAGTGGAATCAAAGGTAAGTTCTATTCCTTCTAGAAATTTTTCTAGAGGAATATCAGTAACAGTTTTAATCAAATTCCAATTACTTTTTATTTCGGTAACAATGATATCTTTCGGAATGTTCGTGAACAGGGATTGAACATCTAATCAAACGAAAACACAATTACTAGACACCTTTACATCTTTCATCTTATTCACAAATTCATATGAATTCTTAATTCTATGGCTAAAACTTTCTATTAATACATTTAGAATGCTACTAAAGTATTTTGATAATAGATAGGTAGCTGAGTTGATGGAATTAAGAATTGGTCTTAAGGGGTAATTTTCTTTATGGATCTTAGGTAATCGATAGATTCTACAATGTAAATTTTTAAGTTTTTTTGAAAGATCCTTGCCAATTAATTTCCCAACATATAAGGTTTCCACAAAATTATTTATTTTGTTCTGGTATATAGGAGTTGGATGTCATACTTGTGTGTAATTAAATAAAAATTTAATGTTTGCAGCTTGATAAAGATAGTAGTTTCTTTCGAAACGTTGCTGTCATTTAAGTAATAATCAACAATAAAAATAAGTGGCTCCATAACAGGCCGTTGTTTTCGTTTATATTGCATATTATTGAGAGCGGAAGAGTGTTAGAATTATGAAAATTAACTTTAAATTTTAAATTAGATGTAATAGTTTTTTCAATGTCCTCAAGTACAGATTGTACAATCAAGCTGCCTATTGGTGACCCGTTACTCAATCTGTTTAAAGAATTCCTCTTCGCATTGAATATTATGTAGTTTCATTGTATTTAAAGAATCGATTACATTAAATGTTTTTTTATATATCAATTATTACTTTTTATTACATTAGAGAGATAGAGTCTGCTAAAAACTTTGAAAGCCGCTAATATAATCCGTTGGTTTCGGCAAAAAAATTATAATATTTAGCCCTTTTTCTGATTAAGTTTGTTTTTTGACATTGTTCATCTAACACATATAACTTTAATTTTAATATAATTAATAATAGGAAATCTTTAAAATTTCATATTTCTCTCCTCAACCCATGATATTTGTTTATCTATATTATATATAATATATATATATAATATATATATATATATATATATATATAAGATAAACAAAATAAATTAGCAAAATATCTTTATAAATAATGAGTTCGTAACATCTCACACTCATTCAGTATATATATATATATGTAGGGAAAACGATACACAACACTTTATTTTTCTGCAAGTTTTAATGAAATTCAAAACACCATGTCTATTTGACAGACTCTAAAATAATTATTTACCAAAAACAAAAACACACAGCGCCTACGTCGTTCACGTTATTTACAATACCACCCCCTACATCTCGGCCATCCTCTGCTTCATTCGTCTCGAATGTATCTTCCTCACTCTCAGTCCGCATCCATAACTTTATGCTATCCTCTGCGACAGGAACGTGGAAGAATCCATTTCGTAAATCCAGGGTAGTGAAAACTCTAGCTTTGGATAACTTGCCTATCTGGTCCTCAATTATAGGTAAAGGGTACCTGTCTTTAACAATCTTTCGGTTTAGTTTTCGGTAGTCTATGCATATTCTTGTAGCACCATCTTTTTTCCTTACGAGAACTATCGGGCTAGCAAAATCTGACACGCTTGGCCGTATCACTCCTTGTTGAAGCCATTCCTCAAGTTGTTTGTCGACTTCCTTGATTTCATGCATAGAAAGTCTTCTGGGCTGCTGATGGATAGGTATCTCGTCTTCTAGAATTATTTTGGTACATATCTTCGTCTCTTTCGGTTTCTTAGGATTGTATTCGTTTATCATCTGTGTAACAGTTTGCTCATATGCTAGTTTCCCTATATCCAACTCATCATTGATATTCATTAGCAACACGTCACAAGTTTCAATTGATTCGTCAACATTTTCCCTCTTTTGCTCTGTGTCTGAATTTTGGTTTTTGGAACAGTTGGTGCTGTAACCTGGATCCCTTCTGAGCTGATGTTAGTGTCACCTGGTCTAAGATCGGTTTTCCTACGATGAGGTTCGCTGGAATTGCTTCATCTGACACAATATGGACGTCGGTTGAAAATTGATGACAATCCATGGTTACATGAGCCGTAAACTTTCCTAAGGTCCTTGTTTCTACGTTACCCAATCCTTTTATCGTGATAGGATTCCCACTAAAAGTCGGTGCTCCCATTTGGATGTAGCTACTAGCTTTTAACAGGTTGATATCGCTTCCCGTATCAATAAATCCATAAAATGAATAGCCATTTATTGTTAAGGCTGTATGACCTCGTAGCTCCTCTTTACTTTCTTGGACTACGCAAGTTCGATTTTGTCCTTGGTTCTGTCTGGTTGCCTTGTACGGTTCACGTTCTTTATCGCAATCTTTGGATATATGACCAAATTTGTTGCAAGAAAAACATTTCGGTCCCTCGTTCCTATCACGGCAGTTCTTTGATTGATGTCCCCTCTTTCCGCAATTGAAACATCTGGTATGTTGGCCCTCGTTTTGCGTTTTGGCATTTCTTGATGGAACGGCTTTCTTTTTTCTTCCTTCTCTTTTTTCCTTCGATGATTTCTCTCTGATTCTTTCATAAAGCTTTAACTTCTGTTTAAATTCTTCAAACGAATTAGCTCCATATAATACAGCTTTATTAATTTCTTCGTCATCGATGCCTTCTATGATATAATCTAGTAGGGCATCTTCGTCAACGTTTCCTTGTGAAGCAAGACCCTTCATAGTCAGTAGATATTGCGTCAGTGTTTCGTCCTTCCTCTTCTTTCTTGCAGACAGTGCTTTGTGTAAAGCAGCACTGTTAACGGTTTTCCCAAACTCATGTTTTAATTTTTTCTTTAAAATATCCCACGACGTTATGTTCTTCTCAGACTTTATCAATAATAGAGCGTCATCTTTTAGCAACCTCTTTCCATAAATTAATTTCTCCACTTCATTCCAATTCATCAGTAAGGATACGTCTTCGAATTCGTCAATCCATTTGTCAACTAGGCAATTGTCCCTTCCACTAAACGTAGATAGTGTTTCTTCAACGTCCTTGAAGGTCATCACGAATTTTGGTGTTTGCCTCCGCGCCGTTGCCTCAGTTGTGGAACCGCTTGCCTGACCCTGCGTCTTCACGTCATTAGATCTTTCTTCTTTATCTGCGTCGTCATCTACTTCTTGTTGTTCTTCGTCATCATTTACTTCTTCTTCTTGTTCAATATCTGCTTCTTCCTCTTCGTCATCATCTGTTGGAACGGCGTTCAGTTTGTCCAGGTCGATTAGGTGCTCGCATATTCGGTTTATGATTTCATCTCCATTACCTTGATAGTCAATACATAAAATATTACAAATAGATATTAAATCTCCTATTGACAAGTTCTTTTTTGCATATTGACATTTCATATCATATTCGTCAGAATTAGTTTCAAAGGTAAAACCCGAAAACTCTCTAAGTCTCCGGCGATTACCGCGATCACCTGATGATTCGTATACTAATTTGTGAAATGCCTTTATAGTGTCTGTTTTAGCAGTCTTAATATTTGCTAATATAGATGGAATGTCTTTTAACATCATTTTCACGCGTTTAGAACTTAATACAGTCTACTTAATTACGCGCGCACTATCCCGCGCAAATGGGAACAGGTACGAAAACAATGTCTCACGCGCACATGTGTTTAGCCAGTCTATTGCACAGGTATTGTTTATTATACTGTCTTTAACGTATGACGCGTAAATAAAATGTTCAATTACTTACTTTTGTTTCAGTCTTAGTGTAAAACTAACGCCACTTACAAACCGATACAGTTGTTTCGTTCGCTAATCTCCCTTGTTTGACGTTTTACTTTGACGTTTGACGTTGACTGTAATGGCACCACAGCATACGGAAATTTCCAGTCTTCACATCTGATTTTTTGTTACTTTGCACTTTTATTTTATCTCCTACACCTGCTTGTTCGTCTTCTGCATTCGTCGTTTCAGCGTCTCGATTTCACCTCGCTGATCCAGTCGTCTTCCAAGCCAGCTATGTCGTCGTAATGCGTAATTGCACGTCGTAAACAACCAGCATATAATCGTCGTGTCTGGCTCAATTCTGTCACTCAATCCCGGTTGAGCCCCCAAAATTGTAGGGAAAAACGATATGCAACACTTTATTTTTCTGCAAGTTTTAATGAAATTCAAAACACCATGTCTATTTGACAGACTCTAAAATAATTATTTACCAAAACAAAAAACCCAGCGCCTACGTCGTTCACCGTTATTTACAATACCAACCCATCATCCTACATCTCGTCATACCCCCCCCTACAATCTATATATATAATATATATATATATATATTATATATATATATATATATATATATATATTATATTATTTGCTATTATTAAAGCATAAAGGATGTTGTAATAATAATAGGTGTTTGGTGTTTTAAAAAAAATATTCGGAGGCCAAATATTAAAGAGAAAATAACCACCAGCGTAGTAAAGAATGCAAAATATAACATCGTGTGTACGAGCATTTAAATATTTAACTCTTTTATTACTATTAAAATTAGTTTTATTTTCTTATTGGATGAATTGCTAAAAAAAAAATCGAGACGTTTCAAATTAAATGTGAATTTGTTGGCAGAAACTGGGGATATATGGCTCGGGAGCAAAATGTGTGCACTCTTTAGTTTTGATAAGAGCGCCAGTTGCGTATAACACAACAAGGAAAAGGCTTGGCAACAAAAAAAAAAATTAAAAATGATAAAATGTTTGTGCTGTGACTTCGGCAACTAGATAATGAATCAAAATATTAAAAAAAATGTGTCATCACTTAAAAGAAAAAAACAACAATGACATCATCACGCTCTTACAAAATACCAATATTTTTCTTCTTATCAAACGTATCCCTTACTTCCTGCTGACTTTTTTTTATATAAATATAACACTCCCTAAATTTTTGTCTGTATTGAATTTTATCAACGGGATTCAGTTATTCAATAATGTCGATTAATGTCTCACGGACGTTCAATAAATAGATATGATAAAATTGTAGGTACATACATATTTATGTAAGACTTCATTTATATTGAATAATCCTTGTATACATATGTAATAAATAAATACATTATTTTCTAAACTCACGACTTTAGAAAATAATCTTGAAATCCATCGTAGCCCAATACCAATAAGTCTGACGATTAACATGATGGTTTAGGGGAAATTCAGCTTCTCAGAAAGTACATTTTCTAAAAACATTGGGTCTCTGTTATTTTTAAATCGTTTATCAAAATCATCTTCCAGAGGTTCATATACTAAACTTTGTAGCGATGTCACTTTTCTTTGTTAGCGTTCCAAGAACCGTTGAATGCTCAATGTCATCGTGTTTGTTGTTTTCTGATATTTGTATCCTGCTAACTCTATGGAGATCTTTTGCAGGACCCGTTTCACTGAATTTTTTCTCAATTTTATTTACTGTGGATTGTGCAATTGGTTGTCGATTGGGATATTTATTATTAAGTAATGTACATACACAGGTAAAAATTTGAGGGAGTGAAATAGGGAGTCTCCGTTTTGGAAATATTTTGTTCCAAAAAGGAGTTGCTATAGCTAAAAACAGAAAGTATTTCCTCGGTTTTGTACAAAATCTCAACCAAAACGGAGAGATTGAATTTACTCCGCTTTCTAACACGATTTTCAAGGAAGAAATAATCTCCGCTTTCTCTCCGCATCTACACTACCGTATTTAAGCCCTAAGTGTGAACAAATATCCCTAACATTGCATTATATTCTCTCCTTCACGGAGGTGATAATTTGTTTACTTAACAGATGTTTCTATTTCTAATACCTCAACGCCAAAAAGGGAAAGGATACCTCCGATTGGGAACATTTGTTCTCCAAATCGTAACTGTTTCCCTAAACATTTGAAAATTGCAAGTTTGCATAGGGCATGCGCATTTATTAAAGCGATATTAGTGCAGCGCATGTGCAACAAATCTGGACGTAGTCACTTTGCAATAGTTCGAGAATGGAGAAGGATATGGCGGAATGCACTGTACCTGAAATTTATAAAATACACATCAGAGTAAAGTACGAAAACCGTAAAAGATGGGTAAGAGTTATGAGAGCAAACATCACCAGGGCAGATGTAGATAAAGCAGGTAAGAAAATTGTGCATCCTTATTTAATTTTCAATCTACGATGTATCAATTTTTAATTGGCTCCCACTACATTCTAGGTGTTAGCTCCTGAATAAAAGCACGTTTATCTTAGCTGAATCCGTGGTGTTTCAACTGTGTCGTGCCTTCAACCCACGGTCGGTACCAAACTCGAAGAAGCGACTATATTATGGATAAATTAAAGCAATTCCAATGACGGCTGCTCTGTGACCGCAGAAGAGGACGTGCTTAGTGTGTCTATCCTAGTAATCATTAGGAATATATCAAAAATAATTCAAGAACTTGAGGTTCGACGACATTTTTGATGCATTTTTAATGATAAATAATAGAATAAATGCACTGAGCAAGGGTGCTTCTGTCCACATAGAATAGCCCTCATTGATTAACTCCAATATGATGTTAAACTTAGCTACTATGGAGCTAGGTAACATAAAAATAGAGTTAAAAACCTTCTCACTAGAGAGATATTCTCTTCTCTCTCTGTGGCAGGTACCTTCTTAACGGAAATAAATTCATGTGTAAAGGATGAAATACATTCCGAAACGGAGTTAACGTTTGTTTATTGCGGATGTAATTATTTCCAAGTGGAGTTACTTTTACATTTATTGCAAAATAGTAAAACTGCATAAGAGAGACAAATTGGTCCTTAACGGATTAGGTTGCCTCGGTTAAAGATGTTTTTTCCCCTATGAAAAGCAAAATTATCTCTGTATTCCATCCGTTTAGTAGCAAAACATTTAACTCCGAAATGGAGGCTCCTTGAACGGATGGTCGCGAGGGAACACCGGAAAAGAGTTAAAACGGTGTTAGATCCAACTCCGTATTTTTATCTGTGTACGCACAGTTACCGACATTATTACTTAGCGCTAGAACGCACGGCTTGACGCTTTGATGGTGCTATAAGTATTAATGTCGGTGACTGTACATCCTTCTGCCTGCTTGTTTCATCTTCAGAACCAATCATTATTCGTATTTCAATTCTTTCCGTTTCAATCAGCTTCATGTTGATAAACACGATTTTTTATTAATACGTCTCCTAGATTTGACAGCACGTCAATTAAATTTCATTGCAGTAATTTTTATAAACTAACTAGATTTTTTTTATAGACAAGAAGTAAATCAGAAAGTAACATTCTATTGCTAGTGCAGGCCTTTTACCAAATTTACTTTTGGGTGTTAATTATTATATGACAACAACCATTAACAACCATTAATTATTTATTTTAAGAAATCTGTTGTAATCTCATATACAGGATGTCTTTTATCTTGAGACAATGGAATATCTCTAAAACACTGCATAAATCAAAAAAAAAAAGATGTCTTAAGATTTGTTATAATAGGGGGCTCACTGAATGGTGCCGAACTCGATCCCCCACCTCACCCCCCCCCCCCAGAGTGGGACAACTTTGAAATCTTAAATGGGAACCCCCATTTTTAAGTATATAGTTTTCGTTTGAAACTTTTTTTCGATTCGTAAAAGATTGCGCTGTAATCGCAAAAAGAAACATGATTTTGTGTTTTTTTTTTCTATTTTAACATTAAATAACATTTCAAAAACCCACTCAACAACGAAGAACTTTACTTTATCTTACCCATTTCAGAAAATGTGTTCGAAAATGTGCCCTTCCACTTCGATACATTTATTTACTCGCAATTGGAATGATTGCACACAACTGAGAAGTGTTTCCGGCGTAATCCTTGAACAAGTGTTTTCCCTCGTGGTTAGCACTTCTGTATAAACTTCAGACTTTAAGTGGCCCCACAAAAAGAAGTCAGGGGAAGTAAGATCTGGCGATCTTGCAGGCCAAGACACTGGACCACCTCTTCCGATCCATCGACGATTGTAGGCTCGATCTAATACTTCTCGTGCTGTTCTTGAATAATGTGCTGGACAACCGTCATGTCGGAACCACTTATTTGTCGTGCGTCCAAGGGAAGGTCTTCAAGTAACACTGGAAGTTCGTTCTGCAAGATGCTTCGATATTTTTCACCATTCAAGTTTCCATCGATGAAATATTGACCAATAAGCTTATTGCCAATTATTCCACACCAAACATTTACGTTCCAAGGATGTTGATGTTCAACTTGGCGCAACCAATGGGGATTTTCGATACTCCAGTAATGCATGTTGTGTCGATTTATTGTATCGCGGTTATCTTGTTTCCGTTGAAGCGCCCATTGACAAAATCACACTCGATTTTGAAAATCATCGCCATGAAGTTCCTGATGTATGGAAACTCTAAATGGATGATATTTCCTACGCTTCAATATTTGGCAGATAGTGGACTGAGAAATTCCTGATCCGCGAGCTATTTCTCGAGTACTAATGTGCGGATTATTAGCTACTGCAGCTAATACCGCGATTTCATTATTTTCTTCAGCAATTGTTTTTCGGCGATTACATTTTCTTGCTTTTACAGCTCCTTCGCTAGAGAACTGTTGAACGACTCGGTAAAAAGAAGCGCGCGAACGCACCTTGTCGGGAAAATGTTGTGAATAAAGATTAACGGCATCATCGATGTTCCTACCACTTTCTCCATCATTCCAATTCTCTCTTGTAATGTCATAGCCTCCATTACTGTTCAAATATTCAACACTGACTAATTTGTATTGGATTAATAATTAATAATCTAAATGGGGATCGGACAATGTGTAAGTATTCACAGCTTGTCAAGTACTACATAAAGTACGGTTTTGTATCGTGGAATAGCATTCCAATTGCGAATAAATAAATGTATAGAAATGAAGGGACACAGTTTCGAACACATGGCTTTTTGAAATGTTAGTTTATGTTAAAATTAAAAAAACACAAAATCATGTTTGCTTGCTTCTCTTTTTTGTGTATTTTTTCTAGACGTTCGCAATCATGTTTTTTGCTATTTCAGCGCAATCTATTACGAATTGAAAAAAAGTTTCAAACAAAAGCTACAAACTTGATAGCGTAGAATCCGAATCTGCAATACAAAATGGGGATTGCTATTTAAGATTTCAAAGTTGTCCCCCCTCCCACTCTGGGGGATCGAGTTCGGCACCATTCAGTGAGCCCCCTAGATTATAACAAATCTTATTAAGATCTTTTTTTGATTTGATGCAGTGTTTTAGAGATATTCCGTTGTCTCAAGATAAAAAACTCATCCTGTATATTCTTTTTAACAATATACAAAAATCGACATTCAAAAGCCTTTCAAATGATGTATGCGACCCCGCCTTTCGATTTAAAAAATTATTGATGACGTCATCACGTTCATATAGATGATATCAAAAATGAGAGTGTAATCTGAATAAACGTCCATTTAATAATTAGAAACCAACGGATTTCAGAACTTTTCTCTAAAATCGCTGGTTCATAAAACATAGCATTTATTCCTTTCATTTGCACCATACTTTATATCATACATGACACAAAAATCGTAGGAAAATTTATAAATGGTAATAGTATAGCTTCTTTGCTATAGAATTGCCATTTGTATATAAGTAAAAAATGGAGTACGCATTTGAGTGTTATATTAGCGAAATTCTGGAATATTCTATTATAGAACTACAACTAGCTATCTAGTGCTCTTCACCATTAATATATAATGTTTATTGTCGAGATGTGGTATTCGAAGTACTGATGATCCTAAATGAGATTAATCTTCCTAATAATATTCCAGTTGTAAACGAAAACTTTTTTTTTTATTATAATAGAAGTAGTTTATTGATGTGAATCAAAGGTTTCATTAATATCATACCTAAATACCTAATACCAACTAATCTCATATATGAATACAATAAAACGAGGTTCTATAAAAAAAAAAAAAATATTGACCAATGAAATTCTTTTTGATTAGATAATGTAATGGAAGATTTATTGGACAGTTCAAATTTTCATCCCGCCATCCAAAGCTACCAAAGATAAGATAGACCAGATATTATATATAAGACAGTTCGTTTGAAGTCTTATACATTTCGCATGTTAGTTTGGTTCCTTGGAATTAACCTATTGATCCAAGGGGATTTCTGAATTTCATGTACTACTTGTTGGTAAGTACTTTTTTTTTTTTTTTTCTTTCTGATTTATTGAGGTTAAAAATATAACACTGTTGAAAATATTATCAGTGTTGGCGTTAATTTTCTGTAAAAAATTAAATGAAAAGCAGTAAAATAAATTTAAAATTCGATTTCATCAATGCTGCATGAATTGATCTCATTCTCTCTTATCCCCACTACGAAGTATATTTATCCATCATGTACAAGGATCTTTGATTACAGGTCTGCTTTTTATTTTAGAAAAAAGTATTGCAACGTTTAGAAAGCTTTTTGTTATTTAATTAAAGTTAAAAAGTGTTATAATAATTTTATAGAATTCAATTCTGTACTTATACTTAAAAATATGTTTGATTATATAGAGTCTAGAAGTAGACAAAGGCGTGCTTACATATTTATTTTAAATGGAACGCCGCATGTGTTAATTTATATTTTTAAATTCAACGCAAAAAAAATAACATATAAACTACTATACAGAGTGTTCCACGTAAGTGGATCATTAAAAGTTTATGATGTTTTATTATTTACTTATATTTGAGATTTTCGCACCTATATCTGCTCGATTGGAACTATAAATGTGAAATACTAACCAAAATAACACCGGAAATAGACATCAACTTTGTTATTTTAAATAGAATGACATAATTTTTTATTTATTTTTGGATTCTACGACCATAAATACGTCAGTCTTCATTAGCTATTCCTATAGCTGCATGTTGCTATTTTTAAGTTATTTCAGTTTGTCCTTGTTTTTTTAATAATAATCATGCATCATTCAGAAATTAATATCTCGGTTAATACTGTAAGTAAAGACTCCAGATTTGCTATGTTATGAATGTTGATATAAATCTAAAAAACGACACGCACACTTCACATTCCAAGATACGGGATGTTCAAAGCTGAGGAACAAAGTGACATGTTTTCAAATGCAGAAAACTCATATTTTTTTAATAGAACAGCCTGTATTTTAATTCGAAATTAGGAAGTAAACCTCATCCCCTATCATTTTATATCAGCATTCCCTATACCTATCTTTAATAGATTTTGACACAAGAGCGACTTTTTGTTAAACAAACTAACTAGCCCTATCTTTAAATGTTTGAAGCTGGCTCTGAATGGGATTATGTTAAATTAATATATCAATTTAAACTTTATATGTATGTATTGTAGGGTAGTAGGAGAGTAGTTACCGTAGTCATTTATTTTTATATAAGTAAGCGTCGTCAGTTACTAAAATAGAAAAACAGTTGTTATTGTAACTTCGATAAGTTTACGTTGAATAAAATACTCTGCAACAGATAAATGTCAAATTCATTGACTAACCATAAGTATTTATGTATATCATCGTTATTACACTTTTGTACAATTGTAACAGAACGGGTTTTCTTGTCTGATTTTTTTTTGGGGTGGTTCGCCTAAATTCATTTTACACCGAACCGAGCCCCGTTTTACAAATAACCCCACCTGCTCTTTTGACCGACGACACACCGCTGGAAAACAATCTTTTTGTTCGGTAGCGATTGGTTTTAGTAGATAGAGCCAAAGATGCTTTTCAACGGTGTTTTCCTCAGTCAGTCGAAGCAGGGTCGTTAGTTAGTCTGAAGATTGTCAACTTACCCACCTCGTCGTCTTTCTCTTTACTCACGACTTCCTCTCGAGAACTTTACTAAGGGTACAAATTGAACTTCTAATTTTTATGGCGAAATAATAGTGACTATTTTTTACAATTATACAGATCAACACAGGGAAGTACGATAATGAGCAGTAACGTGATTGGCTTACAGCGCTGAGAGAAGAAGGTGGGGTGAGCGCCTTGGTTTTAGTCTGATGCGCCGCGTCTCCACATACGAACTAATTCATTCGCTTTATTGTATGTTTTCTTTTGATTTTTGCTACAAACTTTTTGATACTGATATTAATACACTAGTAAGTGTAATGGATATTATAAAGTACGTAAATAAAAAAAAAAAGCCAACAATAAGATAATATACTAGCATTTAGTATAAAAATAGACAAACTTAAACTAAATACCCAAACAAAAAAGTAAATTCTTGACTTAGAACTGAGTAAAACAACATCCAAAATATTGTTCTAAATAAAATAATTTACGTTAGAAAGGAGTAGAAATAAAAAAAATATATTTACAGATAAATAATATTAAATTAAAATACTTCCAAAATAAAATGAAAACACTTAATTCAGTGTTAAATAAAATTCAAAATTCTTCATAAATAAAAATTTTCTGAACTAAAATAAACTCCGAACTTTTATGCACCTGTTAAGAGTAGGTCTAAAAATTTAAACAAAATTCTTAAATTAAATGTTCGAAACGTCCTCCGTCTACTTCCAATAAACAATAAGCTACCCTATTATGAAAATTATGCCTTACGTTAGATAATACCTCAGGACTAATTGATAATAAGGTGTTCGTAATTTTTAAACGTAATTCATTTAATTTATGGGCGCGTTGCTCTTCAAATCCGTATATCTGCGATTTTACATAACCCCATAAAAAAAATCATTTGGTGCCAGATCTGGCAGGCCACGGAATTGTACCTTGCTGTGAAATAATACGGTCTCCAAAGATATTATTTAAATATTGACGCGCCGTTGCGCTAGTATGGGCGGGACAACCATCTTGCTGATACCATACATTTTCCATTACTATGTTTGGTGTTCTGCGAACACTGGGAATTATACTATTTTGTAATAAATCCAGGTATTTCTGCGCGTTTAACGTTCCTTCAATAAAAAATGGGCAATGATATTGTTCCCCAGGATACCCGCCCATACATTTAACTTTTGTGGGTACTGCGTGTGACCAGTGTACACAAGATTTCTGTTTGTTCTCGACCAATAACGCGTAACTGATGGATTATGAGACCCATGCAAATAAAAAGTGGATTCATCCGTGAACAGAATGTTACAAGTGAAATTCTCATTTGCCGCGCACTTCTCAACTATGTTGAGGCAGAATTGTATTCGATCGTATTTATCTTGTGGGAAGATTTCATTCGTTTTTTGTATGTGGTAAGAGCGGTACTTGTTCTTTTTTAAAATTCTACGTGCAGTTTCTCGCGATATACCTAATTGTTGCCCTATCTGCGAAACTGGTTGGGCATAGTTATTTTCGACACTAGCGCATACCATTATATCACGCTCTTGGTTTGCATTGTTCGGGACTTTTTTATGAAGTGACGTGAAACACATCCAAATTCCTCAAAATTCGACTTTATGCGATGTATGGTATTATAGCAAGGAACAGGGCGATTATTAAAAGTGTCTTGAAAGAGACCCATAATAGATAATAAGGAATGACCTTGGTAATACTACTTTATTATTTACACTTTTTCGTCTTTTGTGTACTCCATCATAACTCTAAATCCCTCAACGACCGATAAGCGACTGATGATTTTCAGTCAAACGCTCGCATATAACTATTTACCTAAGTGCGCATGCTGTTTTACTCACTCCCACTAGCATTCCCCTATATATGCATTATCGTAGGTGGGTGTGTTATAGTGTATATTCAATAGATTAAAACAATGGAATTAAATTAACAAGATATCAAATTAATTAAAATAACAAGTAAAAAAAAAGACAAAACACAATTAATTGAAAGAATATTTAAAAGTTTTATAAAGTTGTTTAACATAAGCTCTAAGTAATTTTTACTTTACAAAATTATTTATTAAGAGAGAGAGAGAGAGAGAGAGAAAGAAAGCGAACGAGTTACGGTTTCTACGTATTTGCAATGGTTAGTTTTTTTTAAGCAAAATTTTTTAACATTTTTTTAACCAACCGATGTGGGTAATTAAATCTTCCCGTAGTCCAAAATATTTAAGGCACACAACACATACACAAATTTTTTAAAAAAAGGAGGTTTTTCGAATGGTTTTAGCACAAAAACAGAAACACCTCTCGAGGAAAGCTTTTGCTTCCCGTTCTTGGATTTTCAAGCTTAATTTTAATTTTATAATTTGGAAACGCCCGATAACGAAGGGATAACGCGTGCTTTTTCTGAATCTGAAACGTCTCCGCTAACTAATTAATTCAAAAGGTCAAAGTCAAGGGTTTTTATAAACTTTAGTTATGACGTCATTTCGTACTGCTTCTCTCGTTCCGCGTCTCTTTACAAGAGGGCACAGAATGATGGTTGGCGCTATTTTCTAAACTTAAAACGCCCCTCTAGAGAGTAATGTGGGATTCGCTGATCAGCAATTGTGACATATAATAGACAAAGAAGCAGATAAAATTTAAATAAATACCGTATTATCTTAATTATGCGAGACTTTAAAAAAAAACAGACTGTTATTTCCTGTGAAGTAGACGCTGCTACAGCAAATGCCACAGTACTTATCATCAACGTATTTAATAAAATGAATTTAAATAGTTTACATTATAACGAATTCTTACACAACACAATATTAATAGAAACGACTATTCGCACAGCGACATTCTCGTATGGTTACTCAAAGAATAACACATGAACCATTTAACATTTTGTTTCAATAAATCATTTAAAGGACTTAAAATAGTAGATAATAAATCTTTAGAAAACTTTCCATATGAATAAACCTGTTTCACTTCTACTGCTAATACCACTACATCAGTTCGATTTCAAGCAGTGATAGGAATTAGTTGGGTATTATCATATTGCATTTCATGATTTAATTTGTGAATTAATTAGTTTTCCTTTTCAGTTATATCCACTATCGCTTTTTATGTTATTGTTATTTTTGTTTATTATTATAGAGTCGGGTCTGTACTATGAAGCTAGAGATATATTCGGTGTGCATTCTAATAGTCTAATTGAGAAAAATGTTGAACAAACAGTAGTTAGCGCTTGCTTTTAAATAAGTTGCCTACATTAAATCTCCTCCTTTAGAAGAATTTAATTTTTAAATTAGAAGAAATACGTGTCAATCATTACTAATTTCACTGTGGATTCATTACAGAAGGGTAGTATTCTTTATAAACCTTAACGAATCCACTAGAGAAGAGCTGCACATCCAATTTCGAGACAATCCAAAGAGCGTCATCCGATTACCATTTTTGGAACAAAAGATGCTGCCTCAATCCTGAATTGACATTACCCTTAAAAGACCTTCTACAGACGTAACGTTCCGATTTTAAGACATTCTGAGTGTGACCCTGGAATGTGAGGTAAGTCGTGTAAATTACTTTTATTCGCAATCATATTAGGAATATAACTACGTTTAACCTGCATGAAAATACGTGGTTAATGCATGAAGAATGTGTCTCTTAAGTTGATCGCTTCCATCCCTTTCGTGGCAAGTGACGTTTATATCGATAATCAAAAACATCACATGTCGGTTTTCAGTTATTAGCAATTTTAATTCACTAAATAAGCACTTATTTAAGCATTTTATTAAAAAGAAAAAAGAAACACCTTTTGTGGATGATTTGTGACACCTATATATTGACAACAATTTGCGTATCACACTAGGGTTAGAACTAGGACGACCATGGATGCAATATATAAATATTTCGTCCACGAGTAAAAGTAAGATATAAATATTATATTATCCATTATATCTCACCGAACTGGGACATAATTTTTTTTTGAACTTCTAGTTGAAAATTGATTTTGAAACTTGCAGTGTACTCATGGTCCTGCTGTAATCTATTTAAGGAAAATATTTTCAACTTTATAGCACTTTCGGTATACAGGGTGTTGATATCAACTTTCTTATTTTAATGGAATGTATAATTTTTACTCGCTCTAAATGAATTTTGAGAGTCATGTTACACTAAGTTTATATGAAGGTTCCCTATTCCTATCACCTCGAACCGTTTTTAAGATAATTTTCATTTTCGTTGATTTTTTGACATTTGCAACTCCCTTCAAGAGTAAAATCAATAATCTCATGAGATAGCAGATATTATGGTTCTACTAATTGATTTACATATTCGTAATGGAATGCACCATTCTCATACACTTTTAAATGTAAAGTTACTATTTACTTAGTTATAATTTTAAAACTAATTAGATATAATAGAAAAAAGGATATAAATATGTAGCAGCAAACAGCCAGACGATGTCCAGGTGATGTAGGAAATCACTGCATTTGGCAAGTCCTTCAAGGCATTTTCCTTCAGAATATTCCCTTCAGGAAGTAAGTTGATCAGCAGTCACAAACACCTACACATCGAATATGAATATTAGAATTTGAATATTATATTTTTACAATAGATATTGACAGATCAAATTTGGATCCAAGTTCAATTCATGTGAACATTCTCATATTTTTTAACAATGTATTTATGTCATTCAAATTTAGTCTAATAATGTTTGTATATGCATTGGCAGTCCAATTGCTTTGATATGTCAAGAGAAAGACATGGGAAATAGCTGGAAATTGGGTTCTGTAACAATTCTTGGTGTATATACAGTTGCCTACTTTTTGTGTACAGTAAGGAATTTTAAGATTGTTAATTTCACATAGTAATAAGTGTTTAAAAATTTTAAATGTATTTTTCTCATGATCTAATGACGCCTACCTTTCTTTTATTTTAATTGTAAGGTGATTCCAGAATTTTGCAATTATTATTTATTTGTATTTCGTTTAAACATTCGACAGTCCATTCGGTCACATGGGCATTCTCATGTATTAAACAATGCATGTTCCCCTCATTTCGGTTAAATTAACGGACATTCTGTGACTGTGGTAACCCTTATCGAAGACAATTGCTTCCAAGACGGTTACAAGTTTTAAATTCGAAACCATTCTCGATACAACCTGAGTCAGAGGCAGACGTGTCTCAATTTGTTTTCGTAAAATTTAACAGCTATTTCGATAAAATCCAATTTTTATTCCAAATTACAACCTAAAAATAATTGTTAATTGTTAAACAAAGTTTATTACATAAATATCATCCAAATTACTTACGACTTTTGGGTAATTGTTCTTCAACGACGATTTTCCCGAGTAATGTTGCTGTCCTGATCGAGCCATCCTCCGTGATTAGAAGTACGATGTACCAAAGCCCTATCCGACACCCGAACATGCCAGACCACTCCGATGTCCGAAGAATTCTGCCTTGTAGAAGGTATTCCTCATAAAATCTACCTAGAAAATAAACGTATTATTATAACATTCTAATCTAAATTTTTATGATACTTATAAGAAATATTATTTTAATACGTTCAGCGAATTTTGGGGTTAGAAATTTGTTTATATCATTGCCAAACGGTTTTCAGTTACATGGGGAAATTTGTATAAGTTGGTAGTATTCTAGGTTAATAAGTATTTAATATGTATTTACGATACGAACCAATATCCAGCAGTTTTACCATCAAGGTTGGCTATTCTGTTTCACACGTCTTTTTAAGCCTAGCATAACTTCCGTTTGAACGTTCGAAAAGCGCGGGAATTTTTGAAATTTAATTTAAACGTATTTACGTTCTAGATATTGAATTGAAATTGCAAAAAGTGGAATTACCAATGAAACTTTAGTGTTATTAATTAAACGGACTCACGTACTTACCTGAGATAATAATAATATCCTTAGATTTACATCTGATTTTACACACATTTTTTTATTAAATAATATCACTTTTATCCACACGTAAATGTTTTCATTTCACATAAGAGATTGATTACCATTGAGGCACAACATTATCGTGCCTACGATATCATTTAAACTGGTCATTAACATTGAAATTGAAGGAGAGGACATTTGCACAACATCCTCTCACAACTACCCTACCACGTACTGAGATTATTAAGGGGATAACAGCATTCGTTATTTTTTTTGATGTCAACGTGCCTCTATCGGGAATTCTTGCCCTGCATGCCATCTGGCTTGTGAGAGAACACACTTCTAATTCAAAATTAATGGAGATAAATGACACTGGGGTGTATAAAATTTGATTTTTTCTAATTTAATTAATGTATTTTTCTTTAAATTTATTTTTTTTTATTCCTGTCTGTCAGGCATACTGTTGTACGTTACATAATATATATACTAAGGCTTAAGAGCTAACGCCCATCGCTCCGGCAAGGTGTTATAGCATAATCACTGAATCCACATAACGCACCTCCAATGTGAATACCTTCTAAGCTAACAACTTTTTTCTTTCAATAGAACTGGTGATTTTTTTTACAGCATTCAGTGCAGTCGCAAAAATTCTACAACGGATTGATATTAGGGGTTTGTATACCTATTCTACTGAGTTTTTGGAAATATTAGCATTTCTTGCAAAATTGCTAAAAATAGGTATGCCTAAATTCTAAGTTTCAACTAAATAAACTGAGTTTTTTCCTACAAAACACTCTGTACATTATTGCTATTCTATCTAAATATTTATGCTTCAGAATATCTAAGGTTCATCTAGTTTCTTTACTAAAGTAATGTCTTTTAGTCATAAAGAACGGACATTAAGTTATTAGATATTAGTAGGCGGCCAGAGAATGTGCTCACAAATAAGTGATATCCTTTGTTGGTAATTTACGCAAAATTGCGCAGTGATATACTATGCAGTATTAAGAAGTCATAGCTTTATAGTACGTCCTAATGCTGTCAACTCCCTTCACGACATTTTCTTTCAAAACAAGTAAAATATTGTATCGAAAGAATAAGAAAAATATTGAAAGTAACATTACAATAACAATTTAAGACTTATTCTACATCATGAAGAATGTAACAATGATTCAGATACCAAACACTTATTTGCAATAAATAACCATGCATCCATGTATTTCAATAATTGTTTCACTTACTAGGAGCAAGTATTTTTCTTTGTGGGAGCCGTCTGTCCATGGAGTCCTCCGAGAAACAATGCCAGCCTCTTGGCTTTTTGTATTAAAGTAGGTATTTAAAAGCGATACACATAGATAACATAAATCAAACAAACTATTACATATTCTTCAAAATGTCTAATATAAATGTTCTTTTTGAATAATAGTTTCTTAGTTTTCTTTTTTTTAATTTGACTTATTTTTCCATGTATTAATAAGGCAGATAAATAATATTAACATGTAATTTGCTGTCGCCATAATAGTTATGCTTATTAATATCTCATAGTTACAATTACATAAAATTTGCTAATAATTGGAAAACTTTCGATGATAAATATCTTGTATGGAAACCAAACAAATGGAAAACAAAGATAACGCATCCATTCTAAAGGAAAAATAATATATAGAGTTTTTTTTAGGGAAAAAAATACTTTTATTTGTTCGAAACTTGCAATTAGTTACTATGTTAGGCAATAAAGATGCTACATCTATCAAAAATAAGTATACTAAACCCTAATGTCAATCGATGTGGAATATTACGCGGCCGCCATTTCAGTGCTGTAGTAAAAAATGCCATGTCCTTTGAAAAAAAAAAGTTTTGTGGTTAAAGGTATCCACATTGGAGACGTGTTTTGAACCCCGTTGTGATTCAGTGATTATTGCTATAAACACTTTCTACTTACGTTTGTGTTATCATCGACAGTAGTAGATCCCTAAATATCTGATACCTCATCCAGCTATTTAATTTCACTTGAAACAGTGCAACACGTCAAAAATCTCTAAAAATTGAATAGCTCAAAAACGGTTGAGTCAGTGGAGAGGGGAACTCTACGTAACTAATTGCAAGATGACTGTACCGATAAAAATTGTAGACCATTTCGTTTAAAAATAGAAAGTTGATAGTCACAGCCTGGTATAAACGAGAAAGTTCTATAAAGTTAAAAATAATTTTCCTTAAAATAGATCAAAGCAGGCCATGATACACCTGCAGTTTACAAAAATCAAATTCCAACTGGAAGTTAAAAAAAA
>RXPK01002045.1:0-20874 GCA_004143645.1 Protaetia brevitarsis
AACAGAAGAAGATATTTAAATGTGAACTAGAAACAGCTTCATAAACTTCAAACTCTAAAGCCTTCTTTGTTAAAAAGTGGTATTTGTGACCCAGACCCATATGATGTTGTTGAAATTTTCAGTTGAAATATGGTTTCGGTCATGATCACATTTTTGTAAAAAGTCCGAGTAGCGACTTGTAGAAAGATAGGCTTGGCCTGGTCCATAATCGCCTTGCTAAGATGAGGATGTTTGCAATAGTTATATCATCTTCCTTTAGAATGTAAATTCTTGCACCAAATTAGCATGGTTCAGGAACTCGCCGAAGGAAACTTTTTTTTCTATATTATTTCCTGATCTGTTTTAGAGCTAACTGATCGCAAAATAGAGCAATCATTTACGAACTAGTTCTTCAAATGTTCGAAAATATCGCTTTAAGAATGTCTGTAGTTCGGATACCTCTGCATATAAATTTTACTTGCCAGTAAGCAATTTCGCTAACTCTCACCAAGGATAAGTGCCATATCTATCAATCATGTCAACTATATTAAATGTCTTTTAATGCGAGGAGGGTTTACTAAATATTGTTGTTTTTTGGGTCTGTAGAATAGCCGTGCAGATCAGCAACATTAACAAATAAAAGAATGGCGGCCATGGACCAACATTATTCCTGGAAAATTTAGTATAAAATTTGAGTTATTAGTGGATGCTGATTTGGTGATTCTACCCTCTTGCACATTAAATTAGGATTGATTAAACAGTTTGCGAAAGCACTGGAAAGAGGAGGCAACTGTTTTAAATACTTAAGAGATACGTATCCAAAGCTGTCTGATGCGAAATTTCGCTAAGGAACATTTGTTGGTCCACAAGTTAGGAAGCTGTTCAAAGATGAAAATTTTGAACGTACCTTGAATGATTTAGAGCTGAAAGCATGGACTTCTTTTAAAGATATTTGCAAACATTTTCTTTTCTGGCAAATCGAAAGCCGAATGTCGCTCAAAGTTTATTTTTTGCATTTATATTTGAATTTCTTTGCTTCTAATTTACAAAAGATGAGTGATGAACAGAGGCAAAAGATCCATCAAGACATTGCAGAAATGGAGAAACGATATGAGAGTAGGTGGGATTCCCATATGCTGGGAGATTTTTCCTGGTTTCTCACTAGAGAAGGCAGAACAGCCTTCATAAAAGGAAGGATAACTCTATTTATGCAAAACTTTCACATATCACATCAATTTTTCTTTAGGTACAGTTAAGTCTTTTATCATCTTGATACTAATTAAACATTTTAGTATTTGTTATGTCAGGATTTTTTATCGCTTCTGTTTAACAAAATTTGTAAATACAATTATTATTTATCTACTAACGGAGTCTGATTATAATTCTAAAGCTAGACGTGGTGAAAATATTTGGTTTATGGTTACGGCTTTAGGTAAAGACTGTACGAATTCTACACCATTGTTAAAACAGTTATTAAAAAAAATGTCGGCTAGTATAATTACTAAATATTTATATTTGCGACCAATTTATCTGAATTTTCTACTTAGATTGCTTTTAAACTAGACGTACCAATTACTATATTCATACCTGGCAACCTCAGTGGTATTCTTGCAAACCACTATAAAATGACATAATTATAATTAGATTATTATAATTTCTTACTAGACTTAAAGCTAGGATAGAATTTAATAAATGACATAATTTAGAACTAAAAGCTTTCATGTTTTTATCGACTAGTATAGGTTTTTATACATGGAAACGTTTTGTGTGTATGTTTATAAAGGTCGTAACAAACCAAATGTGCCAACGACTGTCGCCTTTACCCTATATTTCGGTTAGTATAAAATTGTCTGTCTGACCATGGTCGGACCATTAAAATACGCTAGTGGCAGGTTAATAACCGTATAGCTTCTCACTTACTTCGGAAAGGGCCAGTCAGGTGCGCGTCTTTCGCGGTTCGATACACTGTCTGAAATTGCCCAATTCGATTGCCCTACTCTTTGATATCATCGGAAAACTTCTCGTAAGCAGACAAACAATTAATAATATTATGATAATTTGTTGTTTGAACCATGTCTGTAATCTAATTAATGTATTGAAAAGTACGCTCAAAAAGTAGGCACAAACTTAAATTAGGGGGGTGGCATTGTATCTGACATCTTCACAATCACAATTCTTTCGATATAATAAAAATTACATTTGTTTTTTATTGCATATTAATTCACTAATTAGAGTGTTAATTTCACTGAGTGGGAATTCCTTTATATTAATTGGTATACGGTAACGGTTAGAAAAATAGATAGATAGATTGTTGTAGGATTATGATTTTAATATATAATAACAATAATAATGTCAAATAAAGTTACTACATTGTGGGTGGTCGAACATTCGGCAATCGAAGAAAACGAAAAAGCTGATGAATTAGTTAAAAGGGAATTGTTAGCTTCATAATCAGCACAAGCTTTCTATGAGTGTTCAAAAACACAGCGCGGAAGCAGGTAAACAGTTGGGTAAAACAAAGAACACTGGTAAAGAAAACACGAAAGACACACACACAGAAAAGCCATCCATTGAGAGACCATTAAGGGAAAAGACTAAAAAAGATTTCCAAAATACTACACTGTTGAAAATTTTAACACTTTTTTGACTAATTTAATAGTCAGAAGAGGTCCACACTGTTTTCGTGTTATTTTGTCTAGAACTATAGAAGTTTAAATTTGACGAACAAAGATAGTCAAGTATTGTCTATTGCTAAGGGGTTATTTTGTCCAACTAACACGTGGAATTATGATATACTTCTAGTCACATTTTATTTGATCTAGACTAGACAATTTACTAGCTGTTTAACTAAATGAATGCGATCTATTGGATGATTTAACAGCGTTTTCTAAACACAACGTCTTTTTAAAATGCAACTCCTATTTCTTAGTGCTATAATATTCTCTCTTTAAGACGTTTCTCAATTATAAATATACAGAACTACTCATTCAAAAGTTTTGGTTTCAACTAAACGTACTAATTTTAAAATGATTTTTTGAGAACCATTATAAAATTAAGTGAATGTTTATGCTATTTGATAGTTGTTCCCAATACATCTTTAAGATGTTGAAATTTTTTATGCCGACTGAAATTAACGTTTAATAACACAAGGTTACACTTTGCAGGTCAGTCACATTTGGTGATTTGTTTGGATATGTTAATACGCAGAAACAAACTCGAAAACAGATACACGTGCAATGCAGGTGATGCGTATAATGCAATACTGAATTAGATTAGGTGGGGTTTCTATATTTCTATCCGAGGGAAAAATTCTGATTGGTTGATGCTTCTGAATGTCTAGAGAAAATAGTAAATCCTCATATCTGAACCAAGAATTCACACCAAATTCTAGTAATTTCTGTCCTACTAAACACGTGTAGTCAATTCGTCTGGCAAAGTTTGTAAAAATCAACACTAAAATATTTGACTAGCGCAAAATTAACGCCAACACCGTAATATTTTCAACAGTGTAGAAAAGAAATGGGAGATTAAATACAGAAAAAACCAAAAAGCTACAATAAAAAAAAGTAGAATTATCTGTGTTACAATGTTGGTTAAATTATGAATTATTAAATTATTATTTTTATTTCATATACCACTGCACCCATTGTCCGTGTCTACAGAACCCCACACTCGGGACATAGTGGACAAAATTGCAACGTTGCTATAACTTCAATTACATCTTTGGATTGATGTATGGATGTATATAGTGGGTGGGTAGCACAAAACTGCTGTTCTTTGATCAATCCTTTAATTTATAAAAATTCACATACAACTAGTTTCGGCCTAGGCCATCTTCAGATATCTGATGAAGCAATTTTAATAATTAATTAAGTTAATTTTGATTAATTAAAATTACAATTAAAATAAAAATAACAATAAAGTTAAAACAAAACAACAATACAAATTATTTGTTGAAATTAGTTTCAACAGATACTACAAGCGTAAGTTTATTTGTTGTGAGTCTTTGTTTTTGTATTGTTGTTTTGTTTTAACTTTATTGTTATTTTTATTTTAATTGTAATTTTAATTAATAAAAATGAACTTATAATTATTAAAATTGCTTCTCCAGATACCTGAAGATGGCCTAGGCCGAAACTAGTTGTATGTGAATTTTTATAAATGAAAGGATTGATCGAAGAACAGCAGTTTTGATTCTAAAAATACTAAGAGCAAACATTCTTTTGAGTAATTATTTTTCTTTTCTTAATTTAACTTTAAAATTTATCCATATATACATTTTTTTTCCTCTAACGGCCACAGTAACTTAAACTGTATACCTAACACTATTGAAAGTAGTATTTATTTTTCGAAAACATAATCTTTTATTTGTTCTATCTTTTTATCTACCTTTCTTGTATACTTTCCGTTATAGTTATCTTTATTTACAAGTTCAATTCTTGCTATGTGGTACTATTGTGACAAGCTGTCTACTATGAATTTTCATTAAATTTAACAGTGTTAGAAGCATATTTAGAATTATTGATTTTTGTGCAGTGGAGGGTTGCAATCGCTATATGTAGGGGAAACCAAGATTAGTTGAGTCACAGAATTACATATATCCACCATCTTGTTGTACTTGCGACTCTTAACTGCAGTGTTTACAATATTTAAATGCAATATTCTTTTTCTGATTGGTAAGAACTATTTCTATTTTTGGAATCACTTCTTAAATATATATTTCCTATATGAAATGTTTATTTAGATGTTCGTTCTGCATATGTATAAATTGCAATCAAAGAATAAAATGTTTGAGTATGATAATAATGTATGTATGTATGTACGAAAATAAGTGTCCTAACGAAAACTAGAACATTTTATTGTACAAATTTTATAAAATTTCTAATATTCGAGCTAAAATGTCTTAGAAACTATAACAGATCTTTTAAATCTCTTTAATTGAAAGATAATTTGAAATACATTAGTTAGTCAAAGATTTTTTTGGGAAAGATGCGTGGTGATTGGTATTATCAATTGGATGAAGCATTACATCAAAAGCTGTTATCAAATCAAAGAGTTCTTACAAAGTTTTTACAAAAACAATTGCATAATAACTTCAAATTAATTAATTTAAAAGATGTAAGACTAAGAAATACATAAAAATATATGCTGTAAGTTGCATGGTAAACAATTATGTTAGATTAATGCAATTGACAGGAACAATCCCCGCAGTTTTTTAGTACTAGGCAGACCTTTCTGTTGACCATGGGAACGACATGATCTGAATATAGTTGTTTTCATATGGTATTGATTGAAACTGCTGTAATTGGACTTGGCAATGTACATAAACTTTCGTGCTTAGGAAAACAGGGCGCAATGAAGACCACGCCTACAGCAGCAATAAAACGCCTACTAGACCTCCCTCCTCCCCATCTGGTGATAACAGAGGAGGCAAATATGGGCCATCCCAGATTGTCAAGAACTAGCAAGCGACAGATATGCAGAATTGATACATAATAATATTGATCATCATGTGGAAGGTAACCTTCTGGGACTGAGATCAGACCACATAAATGGCTACATATCTATTTAACAGAAAATTCAAGGTGGAAATCACGAATGGGATAAGCTGGAATCAATCTAGCTACAGATGGTAAGTTCGGAGAATTGATTAGATTGAGAACGAGACTGAAGCTGGAATCTATAGTAAGGTGAGAAACACAATGATCACCGTTAGGAAAATATTCCTCTCAGGCAAAGGCATATGCAATGTGACACAGTGCAAGTGAAATCAATCAGAAGGCCTATAAAAACAAACAGGATCTATATTCCAACAGACAGCCAGGGGATACTGAGGGCGCTAATGAACCCAAAAAAACAATCAAGAGTGGCTTGGAAATGTATTTGAGAACTGAATAGCTTGGCAAACCACAATAAAGTCATTTTGCTGTGGGTGCCCGGACAATCGGCAATCGAAGTAAACAAAAAAGCCAATGATATAGCAAGGAAGGGACCCTCAGCTTCATAAATAGGTCAGGAACCTGTTGTAAGAATATCCAAAAACACAGCACGAGGATAGGTAAGCAGTTGGATAAAAGAAAAGCACAAAGAATACTGAAATAAGCAGGCAAATTCATGGAAAGACTTTTATTGAAGGACCATCAAAGAAGAATATTGAACTGGAACTTAATAGTAATCACCTTCTTAGCGTAAGAGGTCACCTTACAGGCCACTGTGTACTGAAAGGATACCTACTGCAAAATTGGGATAAACACTGGTAGATACCAACTGCAGACTGAATAATGGAATGCCAAAGAATGGGGACCACATTTGTCTTAAACGCAAGAAGACACGCAATGCTTTCACAGAAATAATCAGGATTACTAAACTTCAGGTCAGACGGCTAATATATGTTATTCTGTTTCTTTAGGAAGACCGTGACATTTGAGTAATTCTTCAAAAATATTTTAGAGTTGCTTTGCTGAAGCTATATTCTCTGTATCCGCTCAAAAGCTTTTCCAGGTATTTTCTCTAGACTTTCTCGCTGTTTTTTTTTTATTCTGAGAGGGCCAATTTATATTCCTTCCTATAACCACAATGTTTTTAAACAACTTCCTGGCATTGCTCCTAAACAGGCTTAGTTCCTTATCTTGTTAATATTCTTTTCAAACGAGATCTACATTCTAATACTGTAATTATTGTTTCTTGGAAACTGATTGAAGTTTGAACAATATCCTCTTATCTTACAAGTACACTTGCATCTTCCAGCTTCCGTTACTTTGTCTAGTCGGTTTTCTTGGATTTTCTGTACTTTTCTAAATGAACAACCGGACGGTTTTACAGATACAATTTCAGAAATTCAGCTGCATAGGATTAAAAAACCACTTTGTTTCTTCCAATTCAATCTGTCAAATTAGTTTAATTTGCTTTCTCATTGCTAATATTTAGAGTCGAGCAGCCAAAAGCTTTCTCACTTGTAGTGCCGGCAAACGTGTATGTAATATACCTTATTTCGGATAAATAAAGAAAAGAAATTATAAAAAATATGAGAGATATAAGTTATCCGTCCCTCCTTCTCTACTTTTTCGCAAATGGTTTGAAAACATTAGCTCGACTATGTAATATGCTACAGGCCTTGGAGGTCTATAGTTTCTAGTTTCATCACTATTTGTTTTAATTTTTTTCGGTCTTTTGCTGTTCCTTTCCACTTATTTATGCCCACCGCTCTTATGTCCATTTTCACTTTTGAATCCATTTTTTCTTTGGTTTTCTTCTTTTCCTTTCCGGGAATGGAAAAGCTCTTTAGATAACACTTTTTCTTAACAATTCTTTTTCAATCTCTTCGGGCATCCAGGTGATAACCTAGCCATCTCGTTCTTGTGCTCGAATCTTTTGCATTATATTCGCATTTTTGTACAAGTCTATCAGTCGTCTGTTTGTATGCCTTCACTTTTCTGTTGTTCTTATATCTCTCAGTAATTTCCTCAAACTTTTCGTTTCCAAATTTTCCATTTATGTTCGTCTTTTTTCGCCATTATGCATGCTTCGCTAGCATGCAGCACCACTGATTTTCTCTCAATATATTTGATAGTATCCCCACCGTTTTATTGCCTTTCAAGAATCTCTTTTTTATTTCATACTCTTCGTTTTTTGATGTTATCACTACTCATAGATATTCGAGTTGGTTAATTAGATACTTCAAATTAATCTAAAAAAGAAAAAAAAATACGAAAATATGGGTAATGTCGCGCCGTTATTATTTTTTCCGAAAATAATTTGCGTCATCCTTAACTATGTAATATAATTTGAATTATTGTGCATTGTTAAATTTTAACAAAAAAATATCTATTATGATTTCTAAGATGTTTACAAAAACATAAAAATGTGATAAAACTTTGGAGGGAGCTGTATCTTGAAATGCAGGAAATTGGGCCGCTAAAGTAAATTACGAAATTTAATTTTTTGGTTGTTGTTTAATTGTTAATCTAACACGATAATGGCATTTACACTGATACAGTTGTATACAGCTGTCCATAATGGAAATGAATATTCGCTTAGATTGAGTTCAATGCAAGGTAACCCGATTTTTTTAATTTTTTTGTTATGTCAGTTTATTCTTTAGGTAAATCTCATGAACATCAGCAACTTTTCGGACCAGAATTTAACGAAAATTGTTGCAGAAACAGCACATACCTAGGTAAATTAGCACAGAATTGTCTTATAAGATTGCAAGGAATCACCAATCCATGTTAAAATTTAGTAATTAAAAACAGAAACAAAATAATTTACCAATATCTATGCAAGTGTATGTAATGTTATTATACCAATTGCAACTTAGATGTTGAGAATTTGTGCGTCTTATTTAAGTATAATGCAATTTGTTTATAAATTCTTATATAAATCGTGAAAACTCGCAATAAAAACTGAATGTGATGAGTTTAAGCTTACATTTTCTGTTATGAAGATAAGAAAATAACTTATTTGTTTTCGTCTGGCTGATTTATACTATAATATGCGGCACACAAATGCCAAATACCAATAATTAAAGTAATTAGAACTTTATTGTTCTGGCCAATTAGTAATTATAGTCTTGACTTTTTAATATGAATGTTGTCATGCTACATACAATTTGTTAAACATATATCTGAGATATTTAAATAAGTGTGTGAAAAATGTGAGAGTACAGTCGAGTCTTTATACATGCGAATTCTACATCCTTATAACGTTTTCCAGTGTCACCTTTGTCTTAAATCTAGCAGCTCTTAAATTCACCTTATGGAATTTGCTATAGACTGGGGCTTTTGCTACTGTAGATGTATTTAATATTCAGTAGCCCAGGCTACTTTCAATAAATTCTATAAATAGTCAACAAAGGAGTGAGACTGACGGTTTCCCTTTAATATGTCACCCTAATGACAAAATGACATATACTTACC
Organism: Protaetia brevitarsis; assembly: GCA_004143645.1. Taxonomy (NCBI): domain Eukaryota; kingdom Metazoa; phylum Arthropoda; class Insecta; order Coleoptera; family Scarabaeidae; genus Protaetia; species Protaetia brevitarsis. Next base: position 8,895 of record RXPK01002045.1, read on the forward strand.
ATCTGCAATATTGTAAAGTAATTACTAACTTGTATATGCAGGTGTGCAAATGTCATTAGGGAAATTGAAAATGTTAATTCTATTTGTGCAAATTACCATTGAAGCTACTACACCATTCGCGCTATATTATCTAAGGTACACATTACAATAATTGCACAGACATTATAATTATTTTAATCTTAAAATAGCTTATTGGATAAAATATATATGTGAAAAAGTTTATTAAATATATTACTTTAAAATGGTTTAATATCAACTGAGGAACAGTTTTCATTACAATTTCTCAATATATCAGTCTATATAAAAGTGTGAAGGCCAAAAATGAAATCTGCACTTAATGCCAGTAATTAAAAGAAAAGCATACTTCTTGAATCGTTTTAAAAAAGTAGATTACATAATTATTTCGTGCTTGCATACGCCTATGGCTGTACGATTTGGCAACTATCTGTACGTTATACATGCGAAGCCTGACCCAAAACGTTTTTTTTTTTACCAGCACGATATGTCTAGCATAGTAAACTTGTGTAATATTATGAGTAAAAAAAGGCTACTGGAGGAATGCTGTGGAACAGGTTTCGCAAAAATAATCGAATACGGAATACCTTCCACATGCCTTCCATTAGCAAGCCAAGTTAATAGAAAAGAAAAGGTAATCAATTATATTCTTTTTTTGATGAAATTAATATAAAAAAGCAGATAGGAATGTTAGTGAGAATGTATTCTTTCCTCTTCCGATAAGGTTATAATAGCATTTTTTTAAGAGCAGCTCTTACTGTTATTATTTATTACTAGTGGAGAATACAAGCAAAACGTGATCGGAATACAAGGACTATTTATAAAAAGTGTACTATCAAACATATAATTCCTAATTTCACGCTGCAAAATATTTTCGTTTGCTCTTTGTATATACTGCGTATGTCTACCATTATAGCCCGTGGAATAACCGATATCTCATGGCGAACAAGCTTGCAGAAATGGAATTGGCCGACTGAAACGATAAAAATCAGATAAACACACTTATTCGATCAAAGAACACTTGCAGCGGAAATACATAGCGTACCGATAAAATTACTATTTTACATCCAGCTGAGTAGTATCCCGCGCGCCTTGCCGAACAAAAAGCCCATGAATTGGGAGTAAACAAGCCAATTTTTGCCCCAAACCTGAATGGTGTTTCCCTCTATTTACTACAAATTCAATGGTATTGTTCGTTTTACTAATTAACCACAGTAGAATTAATCATCAAGATAACTACATAATGTATGCTATAGTAACATTTATAATTTATCTTTACATTTTCTCTCCTGCTTCTTTGTTCTGCATTGCATGTATACTATAGTATACACTTTCTGCAATTAAAAACATAGCAATCGAAAATAGTTTGAATATCTTCTAAAAACTTTAAATTTACTGTGCAAGCCTCTGGGTGGTGGACAGAAATAATTCTCTAAGTTCATTTTGGCTTCGTAAAAATTGCTTGCCTTTTTGCCTCTAGAGCCTCACATTCACACAGCATGTCGTATACGAGTTTCGTCATCTTATTATAAAGTCTGTATTTGGTATCTGCCGTTATAACATGAAATAATAACAAAGTTCCAGTGTTCGTTAAGTTTTCTCGGATCCAAGTCCTAAGTGCTGCTCTCTTACTGAATACTCCTAGACAGTGTTGCCAGAATTACCACGTCCATTCCCCCTACCAACACTTTCAAAATTCCCTACGTTTCCCTACGCTACAAAAATGCTAGAAAATGAAGATGAAACAACAAATTTTAGAATAGGTAAACGTTTATTTACTAAGCAAAGCACATGAAAAAATAAAATCTAACCGGCGAATAAATTTTATAAGCAAGTATAAAATATACGTTTGTATGGTATAACACTACGTATGCATATAACAACTATTTAACAAAAAGATAAACTACTTCATAAACCATAAACTAACCTTCTTCATTAAACTACCATAAATTCTCTCGATCTTCCCGTGCTTCTTCTAATTTATATAATTCTTTCTTAAACAGTTTTCTCATCTAACTCTGTTACATAAAAATCGTGACCAAATGTATTCCTCCATTTCATTTCAAGGTTTATTCTCAATAGCGAATACAAAGTTATGGTACCCAATTTATTTCTTTTTTTGGTTTTAATGTCACAACACATGGAAAAAAAAATCTTTTTACAACATCATTCAACACCACCGGATGGCCTTATATTTTGATATGAAAGTATTTGCTGTGAACTGATGGTCCAAGCATAAAAAACTTGTTAAGAGCAAATTAAAAAATGGTTGACAAACAATAATTTAGCTAGCTCAGCAAAAATGAATTCAAAAGGGTGCCTGAGATACTTAAATCTCAAGGTTAATTTACTAAAAATTAATAGTGGGCGGTTGCAAAAATGACTTTCATTTAAAACCCCAAAAATAGAACTGGCAAAATCAAAAATAAAAGAATTATTGTTTTTAATTTGATATTTACAATCATTAAGTTTATTTTTTAAAAAAAAAGAAAAAAAAACATTTGATACAATTAGCAGGATAAAAACCATAAATAAAGGATTCTGGCATAAAACAAACCTGCATAAGAATTTAATATGACAAAGGACGATTTAAAAATCCTTTAACAAACAAAATGGAAGATTCGTTCTAGAAGGAATTTCATAAAAAAAATCATCCAACGCGGGTCATGAAATCCAAACTACTAATTTACACGTGGAGAAAAAGATACAATTTACATTGAAATTTAAAATTTAATAGCTCAAAGCTTCACTTCACCTTCCCCGAGGTGATTAACAAAATACATAAACAATTAATAAGAAAACGGATAATTTAACACACTTTCGCGGAAATCCTCTAGAACGTTTTTACAATAATTACTGATCTAACATCCAAAATGTGTACACAATTAAACAATACAGCAAAATTAAATAGGAGTTCCTTGAAAGCTATTCAATCAAATACCGAGCAACCAATTAAATTAACAAAGATTTACCTCAGCGGCAATAAGAAAAATAAAACAACATCTCTACTTACGGGCAACTTTCAACGAACTGACTCCCTTTTCAAGGCCTCCCGCATATACATGAAATATACAATTCGTGCGTTCAACACAGAGCGCAACTCTAAGAAAAACCCTAACAAATAACTAAACAATACGGGAGTACGCAAAATGTACAAATAAATGATTTTAAATATACACAACTGGCCAAAAAGAATAATGCAAACAATTAATAAAAAATTCTTAATAAAATTTAGAACAGCGGAAACTCTATCATTGTTTGACAAGGCGAATAGGAATAAATAAATATACACATTTGAATTTCCGAACCCGGGTGCCAGTCTATAGCAGTATGTATGATCCTACAAGGATTGTAAATTATTGATTATATATCTATAATTTGATAGGCGTATTATATAAAGTGTAGCGATTTATAAAAAAAAAGTCGAAGAAATTTTCATAATTGCCCTATAAATGAGTAAATTTAAAAAAATCTATCCCTATTTCATTCAGAAATTCCTACGTGTAGGGAGAAATCCCTACTTCTGGCAATACTGCTCCTAGAACAGGTTGAGGGATTATTTTTGGTTTATATTCCTTGCTAACTCAGCTAGTTTCTCATTTTCTTCGATTTCCTAATGTTTCGGTACTCACAATAATTGCAATTATTGCCATTTGTCAGGCTATCCAGTTCTTAAATACGTTCCCAAACAAGTTATGATTGCATCTTCGGATTCAAAGCATTGTAATAAACATTGTAATAACGGTGTATAGTATTTGCTTGTTTACATTATATAAATAACAGAGTATCATTTATTTACAAGATACGGATAGTAAATTCTGTAATGAGATCTTGAGTATAAGGTGAACTTCGCAAAGATAACGTTCGAAAAAATAATATTGAAAGAATGGTATGCATGCGATCTCATTAATTTTATTTTGCAAAGAAGTTGACTGATAATTTTATAATTTTCAGTGAAACAAAAATACATTTCTATTTGACAAATTTTCTTTTTTTCAAATTATTTGACCAAGTAATGAATTTCGTAATATTCACTTTATTTTTTAATGTAGGTACTTCGTACCCCTTCTGAAAGCCTTGATTCGAAGCTGCATGGGATTGAAAAGCAAAAATGTTTTTCTTGAAATCTTATAATGTTTAAAGCTTTAAAGACGAAGTTGAACACTTTGCAAAATCATGGAAGAATTTTGAAATATGTCTTGTTATCAAAACTTGTTCATCCCATCTCATTTTTTTTTCTAATTCTGATTCAAAATTTCTAGTTTCTACTTTTACTTCTTTTTACCAAACTCTAGTCTTTCACCAAAATATTATTAACCAAGATATCCATATTTTGATATTATCATTTTAAAAATTAAAAAACTAAAACAAACAAAAAAGCGGAGCTGTTGTTTAAGAAAATACGATAACTTCATAACTTAAAAACAATTTCATATTAGCTAAGAGAAAGAAACTTTTAAAAATAATAACAATAATAATAATATACTTTGTCCAAAGATCATATTAGATATAGGACACATCAAATACAATGTCAAACAATGTAAAACTGAAAGTACATGAAAACAAGTATCAGACTACACACTAAGGATAAGCTAACAATACATTAATTACACTGTATGAACTCCTGAACTGCGTAAAAGCCTGATTTAAGTAAATGTTGTTTAAGCATGCAATTGAATTGTTTAGGATGAGAACAATTTCTAAGGTTGCTAGGCAAAAGGTTGTAAAAATGTTTTCCCGCATAAGATGAGTTATTATTAAACAAAGATGATTTATGTTGATCAGTTCTTAATACGGACACTTATTATACTCCTAGTGTTTTGTGATCATAAATGTCAGAATTGCGTATTAGTTTCCCATGACTTATAACGTACAAAATACATCTATAAATATATAAGCAGGGAAATGTTAAAATTTTGTTGGTGGTAAAAATAGGCCTACAAGTACCTCTATACTTTAATCCAAAGATTAACCTTATTATTCTTTTTTGCAGAATAAAGACTTTCTCCCACCCTGTGGCATTGCCCCAAATCACAATATTATAGTTTATTAGAGAGTATGCTAGCCCGTACTAGATGTTTAGTAGTGTTTTTTTGGTCAGCAACACTTCTCAAATTCTCATTTGAAGTAGAACCTAGTATACACTGCTCAACTTTCCACATACATAATCCAAATGCGTAGACCAGCACATGTTTTTGTTAATATGGACACCCAATAACTTTACTGCTTGCGTAATTTTAATTGTGTCATTGTCCGTTGTTATATCGAGGTGTTGGGGCGGTTGTAAGGTCGGGTGCATTGAGTTTTTGTTAAATTTACTTTTAGCATGTTTGTTTAAAAAATAAAAACCGATTTTTCCTAACGTTTTCTTCGAAAAATTAATCTCTTCATCCGTTATTTCAGTTTAAAGGAATTTATTCCATAATTTAGACGCATATTGTATATAAAGCTACTTTCTAAAAAAATACTTAAACCCTATAGCCTTTATTATTGCAAGTAAAGTCGAGAGACTTTACTCAAAATAATTTTGTTAATATACTGAAATTCAAATATTTAGAAATAATTTTCCAAGGTTAAAATAATCTTGTCCGATTTTTATTTGCATCAAAAAAAAAACATAATATAAGAGAAGAGAGAGAATTAAGTTATATGTATTTTTGTTTAAGAATTAATTAAAATACACTCCTGAAAACTCAATTTCCGTAAAATAACGGTTAATTGTTAATTAGAATACTTTTTTCTAATCTTTTTGTGCTCTGTTCTTTTCTTGATCATTTACTACCGTTAAATTTTCCCCATTTTAATTAATTTCAATTTTACATTAAAAAACAAAACTAGTAACTCACATTGAAAACATGGAAATCAATGCTAAGTCAAATAATAATATATAAGAATTACAATTTTCTGCAAACTGGTGTAAGACATTCCTTCTTAATTGACTCCATATTTACATGCATTCATATTAGTTTTTGCGTCAAACTCTCTACCTAAACTGAATAAAAATTTATTAGTAAAATTAAAATTGTAACCATATACGTGTTTTAAATCAAATACGTCACTAGCAATAACAATCAGACAAAAATAACAAAACGATCTGCCAATAATAGCAAATCAATTTAAACGAATGAATGGTTGATTGACGTAAATACTTTCGTAAAACAATATGCGATGTCTACAATGTGGTTACGTTGGGCATAAAAATTGCTAATAACCCATAATAGCTAAACATTAACATAATATTTTGTATTCATATAGAGTGTGAACTGTAAAAAATTGACTAATTAAGAATATTTTAGAAGTTACTATAATATGAGTTGTAATAATTCGCCTAGAGATAATGACCTCTGGTACTTATAATTCAAAATAAACAATTTCAATCAGTTTCAATAGAGTTATTTATGCTGTGTTCCTTATTTTGGATGAATGCTATTTTTAACTCATTCATATGTGAATATCTATCTCAATAATTTAAAAATAGCTGCACCTATTTTTGTAAATGTTTATTTATACGATGATATGATATGGTGTCCAGTGGTGTTATACTAAATCAAATACCTAGTGAAGCTCCATTTAGTTTATGTTAATCGTTTAGAAAATACGTGACAGTATTTCTTATTAATTATTGATTTTGATAACTTGGCAATTTATGGAAAACAATTTCCATAAACGCATTAATTACTAATAGTCACCTGTATTACTTAATACTGTAGAGTCTGTAGACTGTAGACCGTAAGTAGCAATGCATTTTGGAGATATAATAAATATGATTAGACAAAATGTTGGTACAATGAGAGCATAAGATGATCCTCAAGAACTAGAATTCTTAGCTAATTGGTAACTATTATGCATATGCCTATCATACAGAAATTATAACAACTAGGTACTAATATTTAAATTTGATATTTTCCAATTAAACCATTTAAATGGTTTTCAGTCGCTTATCGTTTGTCTGACACCAAAATAATCAATTCAGAATGAATCTTTATAAGGTGCGATTATTTAAATAAATATTTGTTTAAAATTACAATCTTAAGATAACATTCTTCTGGCAAATTTTGTGTGTATTGGGGCTTTTAAGTTTCTTGAAAAGTAAATATACTTTCTTAATGGTGCTGTTCGCTAAATGTCCTTTTAAATATTAACATAACCTGTTTTTGATCCATCCTTTTACGGTAAAGAGAACAAGAATTTGAAAAATATGTGATGAATCGACAAAGAGTGAGGTTGGAAGACTTGATATCCACAAAAGTAGTAAGCTATTTACAAACATTTTTAAACTACTTCACACACATTGCAGATTAAATTCCATTTAGCCAAGTGAAAATAAACTTGGTCAATATTTGGTTTATAAATTGCCAATAATATGTACTTTTCTGGACACTAACATGCAGAAAAAAATTGTTACAACAATAATATTTACTGACAATAATAATTTATTGTAATGTTAGTCATATCCTCCCAGATAATTTTTTTTTGCCATTTGACGGTGTTTATAAACAAAACGAGTAATTCAAAGGAAAACTATTCAAGATGGGTGTAGGCAATGTTATAGTAAATACGTCTAGAACTTAATTTTACATCCAACAATATAAAAATATACAGGTGTACTTTTTAGAAATTAAGTTTCGCAATTTCAAAATTCTCTAATTTTGAGATACTCTGTATAATGATTGAAACTTTTTACTAGGTTTTGCTAAAATAATGTTAGTATTTCCTAGTTTTAAAACGGGAAACCTATGACACTTAAAGCAAGAGAAAATTAATCAATTACATACAAGAGTGTAAATGCTAAGATTTCTACAAGAATCGTAACATCTTAGAAACAGTTGAAGATAGATATATACAACCCTAATTATAATCGTTATAATTTTTTTTTATGAACAAAAGAATGTAATATTATCTAGGATGTTCTATTTAAAAAAAGAAACAAAGTTCAGTAAGAAACTGAAAATATTTTAAAAGAAGGTCAATACCAAACTATTCCAGATTACCAAATTTTTAAAACTGAAAGTTTCCGTTAAGCTCGAAAACTTCTAACTACACAGAGAAAAATAGATATTACAACATATTATAAATACAAGTGTCCCATATCGTTATGTTCAAATTCTGGGAGTGTAAAGTAGACTTCATTTCAACTAACAAAAACGCAAAACTTGATTTTTATTTGTTTCATAGTTACAGATCTATGAATGTGATTGTCAGATCATGAAAAAAAATGTAATCCTAAAGTCAATACAATTTGATGATTTTATTTAAAAAAAGTTATACGATTCAATAACAGGCCTGTGATTGTTAACGTCCCATAATAAAATGTTATCCTAAAATAAATAAACACGTGTCGTAGCGCATAGGAAGTTCTTTGAGATCTACAAAAAAGAGTACTGGAAATTGATTTATGATAAAGAAGGGTCTTAGTTATTTCGTAATGAATATCATACAATAAAGCTTATTAGTGAGTGGACACGTTTTCTTTATTGAAAATGCCTTACCGATTTTCTTCTCAAGAGTATGCGGACATGCATTTTGTGTATGGCCACTGTAACGCAATGCACGTCAAGCAGTTATTGAATACCGACATCGGTTTCCCGAAAGGCGCATTCCTCATTAGAGAACGTTTCTGGAAGTACACAGACAATTTCGGGAATGCGGACTACGTGATTATCTTGTGGACCGAGGAGTAAATTTGCCAGCAGACTTAGAGGAGAAGCAGTAGCTATTGTTACAACGGATCCAACTTTCAGTGTACGTCGAATCGCTAGACAACTAGGAATGCCACGAATGACAGTTTGGCGAATTTTAAAACGTGACGGCTTATATCCATATAACTATCGCAGGGAACATGGTTTGCTTGAGGCAGACCACTATGCTCGTCTAGTTTATTCTGCCTGGATATTAAGACAGTTACGGCTTCAGTTTAATTTCTGCAGAACAGTCCTCTAGACAGATGAATCTACGTTCACGAGAAGTGGTGTTACAAATCTGAGAAACCTGTACAGGTGGTCATCAGAAAATCCCAAAGCCCATCTACATTTCAACATGAATTTTCTATTAACGTTTGGGCGGCCCTAATCGATGACTTGTTGGTTGGTCCTGTCGTTCTTCCTGGGAGGTTAAATGCAGACAATTACTTTCAATTTCTTATTGACGAACTGCCAGGTCTTTTAGAAGATGTCCCACTGAATGTTCGACGAGACGTGTGGTTTCATATAGATGGGGCACCATCACATTTCGGAATTGCTGTCCGAAATTGTGTTAACGTCAATTATCCAGGATGGATTGGTCGAGGTGGTCCTGTTGCATGACCACCCAGATGATTTCATATGGATGGGGCATCACCACATTTCAAAATTGCTGTCCGAAATTGTGTTAACGTCAATTATCCAAGATGGATTGGTCGAGGTGGTCCTGTTGCATGGTCACCCAGATCACCCGATCTTAATCCCCTTGACTTTTATTGATGGGGGTACATGAAAAATTTAGTCTACGCGCAAGTTTCAAACACACGAGAAGAGTTGTAGTATCGTATTCATCTGGCTGTCGAGCAAATCCGACAAAACAAGCATGAAATTCGGATAAGTACTTCTTCAGTTGGCTTAGGGGCACAAGCCTGCATTCAACAAGAAGGTGGACATTTCTTTTTTTTTAATAAAATCAGTTTGTATTGACTTTAGGATTACATTTTTTTTTCATAATCTGACAATCACATTCATAGATCTGTAACTTTGAAACAAATAAAAATTGATATACAAGTTTTCCGTTTTTGTTACTTGAAATGAAATCTACTTTACACTTCTAAAATTTGAACATAACGATAAGGGACAGCCTGTATAATAAATGGTATTAACTCGGGGATAATAATATTATCTAATAAATAGTAGGCATTCATATATTACTGTTTATTAGAAAAAAATATACAGTCTAATATAATTATAATATAACTAATTATAAAGTTTGCTGTCACTATTTTTTTATCAATTTTTCTCAGTGTAGCCATGGAAAACCTTGTATAGGTAAACTTTTATTTATGTAAAGGATTTCGCTAACTTATGCAACTATGAAACGCAGACATTTCTACAAATTAAAAAGAATTATTTCCAAATCATACTGCTGAATAAACAAGGTCAGCAAGTATGTGCTGTGTTCATTGTTACAATAATAATAGCAATCACATTCCCCAGTAATTGTAATTTCCTGGTAATATTTATTGCTAATTACATCACGGAACGTGTCAGTATAATAAGTTTAATGAATTGTTGAAGAATTTAACCATATAGGTTGGCATAACTAGAGAGGCCGTCTACTAAAAGGGATCTCGAATACGTGTGCATGAAGTAATGACATTTTTCTACTGCTTATACTAATACATAGTAAATCACAAATCAATGTGCCAATGATTTTCGTTCAGGGAACTTTTATTGGGAAATTCGGGATACTCTGTATAATTCCAATTTTATCATTCACATAAAACCACTCACGTGACCACTGTTTACTATTAAATGCAGCTAAATCCCATGCTAGTTTATTTGGACCTAAGAAAGCTTGCCAGAATTTGAGTAATGTAATGAAGTTTAAAATTAACAATTCAAATTTATTCTTCGTCAATAAAGTTAAAAGCCTTAGTGTTATCTTGGATAATTCTTTTCGTTTTCTTGATCAGATTTCTACATATATTAAAAAAGCTAAATTAAATTAAAAAATGATATATCCTCATGGATCAGTGCTTAGCCAGTCTACGATGAAGAATTTATGTGATATTTTTGTATTATCACACTTTAATTATTGTTCTGCTGTCTATCATGGTGCTTTGGACAATTTTACTACCTGTCGGATTCAAAAGATTCAGCATGCATGTTTGCGGTATACTTCCAACCTAAAGGAATTTTCTCCATCATATTTCTCATAAGCTCCATGAACTATAATGGTTAAATATCTATTACTGTAGGGATTACTTAATGATATCTCTCTAACATCAGGTTTAGGTATGATATTCACAGTCTCACCATCAGGTTTTGTGGATTATTATTACCATCATATTGCAGATCTTCCCTTGGGCAGAGATCGTTTTCTTATATGATATACACAAAATATAACCCGGTTCCTTTTGAGCTGAAATCATTGGCGTTTCCGGCATTTCGACGTAGATTTAGGCTGGTTTTGGTCGGGGGATTGGTGCAAGGCGATGATTCTTCATCAATATTAGATGATCCCTGGACATAAGCACATAAGTTATTTTGGTGATTTTCCAGGAAAAATGAAAGTATCTGACAGCAAGTATGATAAACATGGGTATTAATATAAAATAAATCATTTTTGGTTATATCACCTTAGAATTATTATTTAAATAGCACAACTTTTATAATATACCGTAAGTTATTTGTGATAGAATAATGACTTACCTGCTTATGTCCCGGAATCATCCATATGTATATATTTCTTTTTCATTATAATTTTTTCATATTATTTTTTTTTTTTTGGTTAACAATTTATTTATTTTATAGACTGAATTACCTGTATGTCATCGAGTTTTTAGGCATTGTATTTATTGTGATTTCATATTTCCGTTTGTGACGATTAAACAACAGTTTTCAACTGAAATTTGCCTTCAGATTGCCTCTGTTTATTATTATTATTGTTTTTTTTATGTTTAATATTATGAATGTTATGGCAAACAAGTCATTTATAATTATTATTATTATTAAACAGATTGGACAATTTCCACTACCTAAAAGTTAAGGTCTAGACAGAAATAGAAGACAGCTGTGGCTAGTACTTATGTACTGGAAATTCACTCATTGTCAGTTTGATTAATTATTGCAGAGCAACTTTTTAGAATCTTTGCTCATTGGATACATTATAGTTATAAAATCGATTTTACTTGAAAATTTATATGTGGATACGCCACACTTAATTTGAAAGTAATGTTATCTTTGGTATAAATATAGACAGAAAAATAAGAACATCAATC